>JBBPBX010042844.1:0-28211 GCA_038048925.1 Garcialebias charrua | reverse complement strand
GTCTTCAGCTACACCCTCACCAAATTTCAGCTCTCTATGTATAAAGATGGCCGAGTTATAGCCATTTGAAAGTAGCTATGGCGGCCATCTTGGATTTTTGATTTTGATATGGAATATGATAGGAAACATTGTCAGCTATCACCATACCAAGTTTCAACTCAGTATCACTAAAATTGACCATTTTACAGTATTTTGACTTTTTTGCGTTGTCGGCCATCTTGGAAATTAGATTTTCAATTGAAATTTATTAGGGATCATTGTCAGCTACCCATTTGCCATATATAAGTTCCATATCTCCATCAAAATGGCCGCTTCACCTAATTTGCTTGTTCAAATGGCCGCTTCACCTAATTTGCTTGTTTGATTCAAAATGGCCGACTTACCTAATTAACTAGTTTGATTCAAAATGGCCAACTCACCTAATTAGTTGGTTTGATTCAAAATGGCCGACTCACTAGAAGACCTAGAGATCGCCATTGGGAGTCAGGTGGCTTTGCTAGTGAGATGTGAGGAAATGAGTCAGGTACTGTGAAGTAACTTGTCTGAGGTGTTGTTTTGTTGTTCAAATCTATCAGCACAAAACATGAGTCTTGTGTCCAACAGATAGATGTGGTGACAAGTTGTGTTGTCTGTGTTTGCAGAAATGAGTCCCCTAATGGGTCAGCTGGATCTGAAACGACATGAGCAGTGCAGTGTAGATGTGGTTCAGTCATGAAACAGACACTAGGTGGCAGCCTTTCTCTGGCCATTGAAAGCAGAGTATGTCTCTGATGTGGATCAATTAACAACCACTGAAAAATGAACAATAATTCAGGTGTGAGAGAGACCAGAGCATCAGACTCTAATTGTTTAGACACAGTCAAACCATCAGGTGCACAGTTTATTGCCAATCTAAATTTCAGAATCAAATCTCTTGCTAATAAATTTATTGGGCAAGAGTCAGAAAGCAAAAACTGATGTTCATGTGTTTCATGATCAAAAGGATCGATGATCTTGAGCGGAACTGTGACCGCTTCAGGAACTGTCCGGCCAGATGCACCTGTGGAATGGACAATTTTGTTAGAAAGTGGAGCATTTGGAAGACATTTACGCATGATCAATGACTGTGTTGCTCCTGAATCTACAAGAAATTGTAATGAAATGTTTTCAACCACTGCAGTCATCATTGGTAGTTTCAGATAAGCAGCTTGAGTGTATTTGAAGTAAGTAGGAATAACTTCTCCTGTGTATGTATGTGTGTGTATGTCATTTGTTTCAGAAACAGGTGTGTGTGTGCTGGCACTTGCGGTCTGGAGTCCCTGGCTCCCACCATCTTCGGCTAGTCAGGTTGAGTAACCCCTCTGGCTTTGTCCACCCCTGAGTCCAGCTTCGTTTCTGCCTTGGGGCGGGCCTTGATGTTGGTTTTGTCTGAAGTTGGAGTCTTGGTTGTAGTTGGGCCCTTGGTTTGGATAGGGCCTGAACTGACCTCTGCCTCGGTTGCCGTACCTGTTGCGAGCTTGGTTTCGGCCTCTTGGTCCTTGTCGGTGTGGACAGTGGCGGACCCAGTGTTCCAGGCTTCCACAGTTGTAGCATGGTCTAGGTGGAGCAAAATCAGTTTTTTGAATTGCTGGAGGGTGATTTGCAGCTGTTGGAGGGTGATTTGCAGCTTGAGCCTGGTTCAGGGTCAGCTGAGTGGCTGCTTGAAGCAGAGTCAGTTGAGCGTCATCATGCAGTTTTTGTTTTTTCTTCTGAGTGGTGGTGACCTCTGTCACATGCAGGTCCCATGCGTGCTCAGCATGATTTAGGAGGTCAGTCAGGCGTGGTCTCTTCTTCCAGCCTATGTAGGTGGTCTTGATTGATTTCTTTATTGGTGAGAGAAAGCCGTTCAGGACCGCCTGGCAGAAGATGGCTTCAAATGGTGAGGGGGCTGCGTCGTGTCTCCAGTTCCCGTCAGGCTCAAGGATGCCTGAGTGGGTTTTGAAGATGGGCAGGAGACGGTTCACGTAGTCTTATGGAGTTTCATCAGGTTTCTGGGTCGTGCTCGCAATGTCTGCATAACAAGGAACAGCTAGGAACGCCTTAATCAGGCTTTTCCCAATTTTTTTTACATTTTCCAAATACTCCTTGTTGTCTGCTGCGTTGATGTCTGGACTGACGAGTTGAAAACCGTCTTCCTTTTCAAAAAGTCCAGAGTCAATTTGGGAGACAAACCCAAGGCCATATATTGCTGATAAAATGACCTTTATCTCATGAAGAGTTGGTCTTATCACTTTGACTAACATAAACAATGCCAGAGCTATCCCTTCTCCACCCTGGGCTCTATCAGCCAGGTGCTGCTTGGCCATGTCAATCAGCACGGCGTGTGGCCAAGGTCTATAGACCAATTGTGATTGCTCAGCCCCACCCACCTCAATCATAGGTGCAATGATGATGGTGGTTTTGTCTTTCTTTTTGTCTGCACTTTCTTGTTGAGTTCTTTCAATGTCCTCTTGAATTTGACTTGCTTTTTGCTTAAGCTGTTTTTGTTCAGCTTGAAGTCTTGTGTGCGGCCTGTGTGTACTTTCTGGAGCACCAGAATGTATTTCCTCATGTTCAATGTCTGATGTTGAGATGTCAGTCAAATCAGAGTCAGAGTCAGAGTCAGAGAGTCTTTATTGTCATTTGCACCGCATGTGGTACATGAGATGAAAATGAGATTATGTACACGAGGTCCCAGTTACATCCAACAACAAATGAAAGAGAAAAACAGTAATAACATCGAGAACTAACTAAGAAAAACATCAACTAGTAATACACTAAGCCTAATATAGTGGGAATAAACAGCAGCACGAACATGAGTTTGTATGAGCAGATGGTCACAGATGGTCACAGATGAACACAGCAACAAGAAAACATATCAGCATCACCATGATGTGATATTTTGCAGTGTTTATTTTAATTTTATTTTTATTTATTCATGAGTCTAACAGCCTCAGGGTAGAAGCTGTTCCTCAGTCTAGTGGTTCTACACTTGATGCTCCTCAACCTCCGTCCTGAGGGGAGTGGGGCAAAGAGTGAGTGTGCTGGATGAGTGAGGTCTTTCATGATACAGGTGGCTCTTTTCCTGCATCTAGAGGTGTAAATGTCTGTGATGGTGGGGAGACTGACTCCAACAGACTTCTGTGCAGCCTTCACCACTCTCTACAATCAGAGGGTGAGGGTGAAGAGTCAGGTGTGTTGTCAGTACCTGATTCAGTTGACGTTCCTGGTTTCTCCTTTTTCTTGGAGCCTTGGAAGTCATCGTCCATGTCCATGTTCAGAAACCAGTCCAAAAGTTGTCCAGTTCTCTGTGGCTCAGGGTACGGTGGTGGTTGGGGTGAACTCAGATGTGCCAGTGAAGGATACAGCGGCATGGTGAGAGGTGGGATGCCAGAAGATCCAGTCGCAGGTGGAGCAGAGGGAGAGAAAGAAACATTGAGTGGGTTAGTTTGTGTTTCTGTCCCTTTCATATTTTTATTTCCTAAATGTTTTGTCTCTTTTGGAGCCTTCTGGTCTGCTTTCTTTATCTTCTGGGTCATCTGAAGACTTTTTGATATTACTCTTTGACTTTGTAATTTGGATTCATTTTTCCACAGCTTAAAAGCTTGCTCATGATTGGTCACTGTTAACAACTCACCTTGTGGAATCTTTTTCTTGCTGCAGATCTTACGTTTTTGTTCTAACAATTGTTCTTCTAACTTTTGTATTTCCTGTGGATCAAACGATCCATTTCTTGGAAAATTGAATTTACAATGCCACTGTGGTACAAAACTTAGACACAAATCACCGTGAAGTCTTCGCATGCGGTCAATTTCAGGCCCGCGTGGTATATAAGCTTCGCTTTTGCTGTTTTTTGTTCCCATTTTATTTTATTTTTTTATTTTTATTTTTATTATTATTTTTTATTTTGATTTAAATGTCTGTTTTATTTACTTTTTTACTATATCTATTTAATTCTATTTGTTATCCGTATTTATTTAATATTTCAGTTAGTTTTTCTGTTTTAAAAACAGGTTATTTGCCTATTTTATTTTTTGAATGAATTTGGTTATTGTTTAAAACCAAGTTGTATACCTATTTATTTTTGGATGAATTTATTTTTTGTTTAAAACCAAGTTATTCGCTTAATTATTTTATTTTATCTCAAAACGAGTGTAACTACACAGGTTTATTTATTTTTATTTGTTATTTTTGCTTTTTCTTTTTCTTTTTTATCGAGCGCTCCCCAAATTTACTTCTGCTGTAGCACGATTTGCGGCAGTCTTTAAGGTATTTCTACCTCATAACAACCTACGTGCGGCACGATTGGCAGTAATTTATTAACGTATTTCTACATTTGAATTACCTACGTGCATGGTTTTCAGACGGACCTTCCTGCGTTAAGAGTTTAACGCGCAAATTGTTCTTGCACTATCGAGTGCTCACAATTTTAACGTGTTCTTGCGTTCTTAAAAATAAACGCTCACAACGCTTTATGTGTTCTCGCGCTCACAACGATTTACGTGTTCTTACGTTTAAAAATAAACGCTCACAGCGATTTTCGTGCTCTCGCGCTCAAATTTCCTACGGTCCTTGAACGCGTCTCGTCTCAGTTTTACTTCGGCTTAAATCTTTTAAACTTAAAAAGAGATTTTTACTTTACCTCCCAACCTTTCTCGTTGGTTCGTTGAATATTGTCGATGCTGGCTCTCCCGCTGTGAGGACCGAAACGTCCTCTCGTCTCTGAAGTCTACTCGAGGGAAGAGGAGCAGGTCCTACGGACCCACGGTCCCGGGGTCCCGTCCGGTCGTCTCCAGCGGCGATCCAGTCAAACGCAATATCCTGTTCGTTGACGCCAAATTGTGGAATAAACTGGATAACGAGGCAAGGCTGTCCAAACGGAGTTCAAGTTTAAAAGATTTAATGAATCTTGCAAGATTGAGAACAGGAATAATACAGACACTGAAGCTGTCTGGCTCTGTTCTGAGCTCAGAGTGTAACACAGCATGGTTAAAAACCCTCGCGTAGGAGGAGCAAATTTGAGGGAGGAACAGGGTGGTACAATGGGTGGAACGAGGAGGTGCTTATCTGTCACAAGGTGGAAACTGCTGATAACACATGGAAAATGAGCATTCATCACTTTCTTCATAATGCAAGTGTTTTTAGACTAAAATGAGAAGGTCACATTTCAGTCAGCAGATAAAATGAGGAACATGACATTTAAAATGAGGAACAAATGGTTGGTTTCACACAGATGGTCACAAGATGCACAGAGTCAGCAGATTTAAGATGGTCACAAGATGCACAAAGTCATTTGGAGTGCATGATTCTTAACATGAGGTGAAAAGTTTAATACATGAGTTTAATTATGAGTTTAATACCTGAGAGTGTATGATTTTACTTTACAATTACTCATAAAATATTTATCCTACACAACTAAAACATATATGCATATATTTCGAAATATTTTTATTTTATTATTTCATTTTTATTTTTTAAGTCTTCAATATAAAATGGTCCAGATGTTCCAGTGGGGCGGCGCCCTAGCGCCCCCCTATTGGCCGGCCGCCCCAATCTACTGAATTTGTCTCTAGTTAATTCACATACCACAGCATTTTAAGGTTGCTGTCATTAAAACTTTACTTAAGAATCCTAAACTTGATTTAGGAATCCAGGCCAATTATAGACCTATATCTAATCCAACTTTCATCTAAAAAAAAAGAAGCTTGAGAAAATAGTTCCAGGTCCATTCAAGTTCAAGTTCATGTAGGTTTATTGTCATCTCACCACATGTGGTACATGAGGTGGAACAAAATTATGTGCACAGGGTTACAGTTACATCCAAAAATAGCAAAACTATAAAGTGTACAAAGAAACTGTAAATAAATATCTAAGAAATAAAATAAGATAAACGCTAAACAAATGCCAAACAGTATGCTAAAGATTTAAGACATACGCTAAACACAAATAATTCAAAACAATATGGCGTAACAACAGCAGCCTGCGCATGAGTCTGTGTGAGCAGATGGGTTTGAATGAATACAAATAAATTTAGCAGCATTAAATAATCAGCAGAATAAGAGCCGCAGCATGGATAATCAGCAACACATCACAATCAAAGTGGCATTACAGTGATTTTGTTTTTTCATAGTGATAATCCTGATTAGGGATTTATAAGTGTAATTTGTAACAACTTCAGGGTAGAAGCTGTTCCTCAGCCTAGTGGTTCTACTCTTAATGCTCCTCAACCTCATTTCTGAGGGGAGCGGGACAAAAAGTGTGTGTGCTGGGTGAGTGGTGTCCTTCATGATGCAGGTGGCCCTCTTCCTGCATCTGGAGGTGTAGATGTCTGTGATGGTGGGGAGACTGATGGTACATCCAGACCGAACGCGTTTTCAACTGCAGGAGCTTTCCGGTTTACATGCAAAGTCAATGGGGGACGTGCTTCCAGGCGCGTCTTGGCGTCAGGCGTCACGTCACGTGCGTGTTGAGCGTGCTGGAAAGCGTTTTCCGTGCACGTGAACCCGCGTCAGCCTCCAAAGCACGCCTTGAAAATTTTGATGATTTCGCCGTTCAAACTCGTGAACGTGTGTGTCAACCAATCAGGGAGAGTCGGGGTGAGGAGAGAGGGGGAGAGTCCGCTATGTGACGCGGAAACGAGGGGACGGGTATTACGCAACCAGTGATGGCATAGTTACATTGAAAAAGTAACTTAGTTAAGTTACTGATTAGTCCTTGGGAAAAGTAACTTAGTTAAGTTACTGATTACTTGATTTGGAAAGTAACTAAGTTAGATTACTAAGTTACTTTATTAGTTACTTTCAGCAGCCGCTGACAAGAACCCTCTGTCACAATACATAAAAAATTTAAATGTTTTAATAAAATAATTACTAATAAATATTCAAAAAACAAAATACAGTAGTCTTTCTTGACTTCACTAAACAAATAATATTTTTACAAAAAAGACTTATAAAATGTTTATTTTGAAAATGTGTCAAGTAAACAATACGTTTGTATGAAAATAAATAAAAGCATGAGCCACTGGCCAAAAGGATGGTCCAGCACAGAAGATCAACATCATCAGGTCAGGACTCTGCAGTCTACACTCATCTCCAGGCCAGCGGTCACTCTTTCAGGGATGAAGATGTTCACATCCTTGATAGAGAGGAACAATGGTTTGAGAGAGGAGTAAAGGAGGCCATCTTTGTGAAAAGAAACCGTCCATCATTAAACAGGGGTGGAGGCCTCTGGGTTCAACTGTCCCCCTCTTACAATGCTGTTATTGCTAGTATCACTCAGCCCTCTGTGAATAGCAAACAACCATCACCATTGTTAGGCTGATGGTCCGTGAGCAGCTGGTTTCAGCTGTCAGCAGCAAACTGGTTCATCCACTGTGAGAGGGTGCTACAGTATTTATAAGATTGAGATGAATACAGCATCTCAGACTGAGGAAGTCTTTTGGACAAAAGATAAAACGTTTCTACAATTTTTTTTGTTCTGTTTTGTTTTTTGAATGTCCAGAGGACCAGACTTAGCATTTTTAGATTTTTCTACCTGGATTATTGAGCATGCATCAGGGTCATCATCACACGCTTCTTAGCTGCAGGTGGATGTCCCTCAAGAGGAAAAAGACAGCTGCTTCCTCTGTCTCAGACTGGAAATAACACAAACAGGTAAAAAAATAAAAATAGTTAATAAGATTATCATTTTAAATTAAAAAGGTTAATTATTAATAAAAGAACAATACCTCTTCTTGTGGTTGGATCTCTCGGTCATCATCAGGGCAGGGATTTATTCAGCTCCAGGACTTGTTGACATCAGTTTTTTCATAAAGTGATTAACTTTTTGGCTGGTGTTGACATGATGATGGACGTGATGGAAGACGTTTTAGAGACGCTCAGTTAATTTAAAGCCTGCACAGCAACAACAACATTTCAGACGTAGATCCAGAGCTGTAAAATGTCCTACAGTTTGTGTTATTGACTGATCTGACCTACCTGAAGGCTGTTTTAATGCTGCTGCTGCTCTGTTAGCAGTGTTTACAAGCTGCTCCTCGTTCACGTTCGGATCACGTCGTTAAGTCCGTTCAAGTTAGACGTGTTGTCTGCTGCAGATCCAGTCTCCGTGAAACAAAGTCCACACACCGTTTTGGATGTGCGCTCGTGTTTTTAACAAGTCACAACGTTCCCAAACAAACAGGAGACCGCAGCGAGATGCTAAACCTAGCTTAATGCTAACGTGTGCTACAAGACACCGGGCGGTCGCATAGACTGACGTCACTCCTGTCTTTTTTTTATCGCTCCCCCGAGACGCATTGGCGAAATAAAATTAAATTATTTACAGTACTACAGAAAATGACAAATAACTAAGTAACGCACAATAATTTGGAGAAAGTAACTTTAATCTGATTACTGCAGTTTGAAAAGCAACGCGTTAGATTACTAGTTACTGAAAAAAGTGGTCCGACCAGAGTAACGCGTTACTTTGTAACACGTTACTGACATCACTGTACGCAACTATGTGACGTATTGTTTGTGGGACACAGAAAAAACCCGCAAAGTCGTGTACTATGGAAGAGAAACTCATTGTAGCTGTGTTCGCGACAAGTCCTTTACGACCAGTCAAGTCTGCTCTACAGAGACAGAAATAAAAAGGTCCTTGCCTGGCGGAGTGCAGTGAGGAACTCGGTATACCGGTAAGCTCCTCCCCCCCCCCCGCCGCCACGCCGCCGCAGCTTCGCGTTCTGGTCTGGACACCACTGGGTCCAGTGCGTCCACTTGCGTGCGTGACGAGCTTTTTTGCCGTTGAAAAGCCGTTCGGTGTGGACGTACCATGACTCCAACATCTTCTGTGCAGCCTTCACCACTCTCTGCAGAGCTTTTCTTTCTGCAGCTGTGCAGCCTCCATGCCACACGTTGATGCTGGAGCACAGGATGCTCTCCACATGCACACTGTAGAAGGAGGCGAGGACTGAGCTTCCCAGTTCAGCCACCTCAACCGTCTGAGGAAGTAGAGTCTCTGATGTGCTTTCTTGATCAGGCTGGTGGTGTTGTTGCCTGAACAGTTGCATGAACATCTGCAAAGAAAGTATCTGTTCAAGGAGTTTCAGTCCAGGTTTAGAGCTCATCATCACTGACAGTACTAGTGAAAGTTTCTAATGATATTCTCATGGCCTCAGACAATGGACTTGTGTCTAAAATGGTCCTGTTAGACCAGTTGTCAGAAGAATTTTATTCAAGGTCAAATATGTTTGTCACTATTGATTGCATCTGTTTTACTTGGCATTTGATCCTCGCAGAGTCTGAGAACAAATTTTGAACAGTTTTTATTGTTGTGTTAACTTTATTATGTTTAGTGGCACTAGATGCATTTTACGCTTTTATTTTTTTATTTGTATCTGTTTTAACTGTAAAGCACTTTGGTCAGCTTCAGTTGTTTTTATGTGCTATATAAATAAAATTGACATTGACCAACTAATGTTAACTGCCTATGAAATGCCCATGTATGAGTTAGCAGAGCGAGCTGAATGAGAAGCTGCATGTGCAGCTAGTATTCCAAGGTCGCCTTCGAGTCTGGAGGAGGAACTGATAAGTGTGTATTATAAAAAACAATCCTGGCACAATGTCTTGTGCAGATCTTTGTGACTGGGGCTTCAATAAGGTATCTGTGTAAGCATGCGTGAATTCTGCCCTTGCATGTAAACTGGGTTGAAAAAAATCTTCTCCTGTCTTCATGTGTAACTCCTTTTTTAACTAAGTAGATAACAAAAGGCTATTTTTATCCAACACTGGTCCACTTATAGTATACTGTACACTGCATGCATTCAGAACCGAGATTTTGGCAGAAGGAATGAATCTTTGTTAAATTTCTATTATATGCATTGACTTGTGAAGACATCAAAGTCCACACAAAAGTATAATTGTACTTAAAGCTAGGGTATGCGATTTCTAGACCACTCTGGGACTTAGAAATATTTTCAGCGCAGAAAAGCATTCTGCTACCTCCCCCTCAGAGCTATATATGGCTCAGAGGGGGAGCCAGACAGTCCGTGTTTCTGCTGAACTTGAATTCTGCTCCACCCACTGCTGTGTGTCTGCTCGGAGCGCTTCAATATTCTGTGATTATATGTTAAAAAAAACTTTAAAAAAATATAATAAAACCATAGAGCACTTGTCCAACACCACAAAACCCAGCAGAAATCATCAGAGCTTCATGAAACAACGTTGGACATGCGCTCGTGACTTCCTCATGTCTGTCAGCGCAGGTTTGGAATGTCTGGAATGCTCCGCCCACACTACATGTCCTGTCTGCGCTGCAAAGTTCTGTGATTATATGTTAATAAAACCTTTTAAAAATATTATAAAACCATGGAGCACTTGTCCAACAACACAAAAACCAGCAGAAATCAGCAGAGGTTCACGAAGCAACGTTGGACATGCGCTCGTGATTTCCTCATGTCTGTCAGCGCAGGTTTGGAATGTCTGGAATGCTCCGCCCCCACTCCATGTCCTGTCTCTGCGCTGCGAAGTTCTGTGTTTATATGATAATATAACTGTTTAAAAAATATAATAAAACCATGAATCACTCGTCCAACAACACAAAAAGACCCTGTAATCAGCAGAGCATCACCAGCCAATTTGGACATGATTTAATTCGCTCGTGAGTCGTGACAAATCCATTTCCTCATTCCTGTGAGTGGAGGATGAAGCGATCACTTGACTTTTGGCAAAAAAACTAAATAAAAGTCCAGCTCTGGGATGAAGAAGGGATATTTAATACATTTGTGTCACATAAAAAACAGTCCTGCATCGCTTTGCAATCCTTTGAATGAGAACGAGCCGCGGCGCTGAGGCTGTGACAGGCGGGGGCGTGGGTTGGGGCGTGACAAACAACTCTGTTTTTATTGGCTGGTCAGTGTCCGGGTCACTCTGTGTTTTCAGTGTTTTTATAAATGCTGATAGAGAAGCAAGGGGACTATAGTTTTTTTCAGAGATTACTTTGTCTAACATCAGTCTGTCAGTAGATCGTGACAGAGTGAAGAAATATGTTAAAATATATTGTTAGAAAAGTTAACTACATTATTGTACAATGTTACATACCCCACCTTTAATTTACTTCAATTGATTCTAATATACAGTAATTACTTGAACCATAGTTGTTTTAGTAGCATTAATAAAATAAATAAAAACTTGTTCATCTCAATAAGTAGTAACTAACTGTCACAAGGCTTATCTTGGCTGTACATGGGCCAAGGGTGTGTGTTACTAGAATTTAAGGATATTTCAGAATGGCTTGGCCTGAGCCAAGAGTATTGGGTATACTCCTAAAGATTATAACATGGCCTGAAGCCTGCATCAGTTCATCTCCAGCCCATTTTATGTAAAAAAAACAGTCTATTGGTTAAATAGCTCTGCACTAAGTGCCATGAAGGGAGAAAATCATATTGAGCAAAGTCCACCGGTCCACTGGCAGCAGAGGTTGGCAGAAGAAAGTCCCAGTTCCATAATTTAAACAGCCAACAGTAGATGATTGCTTTGGCAAAATAGACAAACTCTTCCCAGCAAAACACATGGCAGTTCTTATGTTCTTAACCCTTACTCAGGCCCTACTTTTTAAAACAGTTTCTACATTACAGTATATGTAGCAGCAAATAATGAATGATGCAGACAATTGTCCCTAGATCAGTTAAGATCTAAGAGTGATCCTTGGTAGTCAATGCATACTTTTAATGGATATTAATGAGACATAAAAATTAAAAAGAAACATTTAAAAAGAGAATTGTACAGGGGTTACATACTGTATGCACTACAGGTCCTTCTCAAAAATTAGCATATTGTGATAAAGGTCATTATTTCCATAATGTAATGATAAAAATGAAACTTTCATATATTTTGGATTCATTGCACACCAACGGAAATATTTCATGTTGGAAATCCTTTTGCAGAAATGACTGCTTCAATGCAGTGTGGCATGGAGAGAATCAGCCTGTGGCACTGCTGAGGTGTTAGGGAGGCCCAGGATGCTTCGATCGTGGCCTTAAGCTCATCCAGAGTGTTGGGTCTTGCGTCTCTCAACTTTCTCTTTACAATATCCCACAGATTCTCTATGGGGTTCAGGTCAGGAGAGTTGGCAGGCCAATTGAGCACAGTAATACCATGGTCAGTAAACCATTTACCAGTGGTTTTGGCACTGTGAACAGGTGCCAAGTCATGCTGAAAAATGAAATCTTCATCTCCATAAAAGCTTTTCAGCAGATGGAAGCATGAAGTTCTCCAAAATCTCCTGATAGCTAGCTGCATTGACCCTGCCCTTGATAAAACACAGTGGACCAACACCAGCAGCTGACATGGCACCCCAGACCATCACTGACTGTGGGTACTTGACATTGGACTTCTGGCATTTCTTTCTCCCCAGTCTTCCTCCAGACTCTGTCACCTTGATTTCCAAATGACATGCAAAATTTGCTTTCATCCGAAAAAAGTACTTTGGACCACTGAGCAACAGTCCAGTGCTGCTTCTCTGTAGCCCAGGTCAGGCGCTTTTGCCGCTGTTTCTGGTTCTGGATGTTTCTACTGTACTCCAGACTCAGTCTACTGCTTCCGTAGTTCCCCCAAGGTCTGGAATCGGCCCTTCTCCACAATCCTTCTCAGGGTCCGGTCACATCTTCTCGTTGTGGTGTTTTCTGCCACACTTTTCCCTTCCCACAGACTTCCCATTGAGGTGCCTTGATACAGCACTCTGGGAACAGCCTATTTGTTCAGAAATTTATTTCTGTGTCTTATCCTCTTGCTTGAGGGTGTCAATGATGGCCTTCTGGACAGCAGTCAGGTCGGCAGTCTTACCCATGATTGCGGTTTTGAGTAATGAACCAGGCTGGGAGTTTTTAAAAGCCTCAGGAATGTTTTGCAGGTGTTTAGAGTTAATTCATTGATTCAGATGATTAGGTTATTAGCTCGTTTAGAGAACCTTTTCATGATATGCTTTTTTTTTTAGATAGGAATTTTGGGTTTTCATGAGCTGTGTTACGAAACCGCTTCTCTCCCCAGCTGGTTCTTTTCTTTTCACTGTTTACTTGAGAGTAGGGCCGCAACTATAAGTGCGTAATGAAAATAAAAAGAGAAAAAAAGAAACAAAACTGGCACTTGACGGAACACAGTGAGGTGGGGCTTACCTTTTAGATGTCCGATCAGAGTATCTCCACTAGCTGACATCCTTAAAGGGACGAGCCCGCACGGTCCTTCATCCGTCAGACGATCTGTTCAATAGTTTTTGATTTGGCTTTTCTTTATAGTTTTTCTCTTTTCTTAAAAACGCACCACTTGTGATTTTGTAGGTGGTTGATGTTAGCAGGGAGTGTAATTTCCCCGGTGCATTACTTAGCGTCCAGCCGGTTCATCCAGGACAAACTTCCTCCCGGCCAAAATAATCCGACGCTCCCCTCTGGGTTGATCAAACCCGAGGTGAAGACTCTGTTCCTCCGTCCAGACCCTACCCGCACCGTACCTTAAATTATTTTCTTCTTTACACGTCTTCATTGCAACAGCAGCTCCCAACACGCTACTCCATCAGTCAATCACTCCACAGGTGTGCTACCAGCGCAGCTAAAAACACTTGTCTGGCTGAGCCATGCCCCCTTCACCAGTGAACAGTCAAAAAGGTGCCAAAAATAAAAATAAAAAACAAACAAAAGACGGAAGAAAATGTGTCCACGTAACAGCTGTATGCCAAAATCATCAGTATTAAAACAATAACAGACCTGAAATATTTCAGTTGGTGTGTAATGAATCTAAAATATATGAAAGTTTCGTTTTTATCATTACATTATGGAAAATAATTACCTTTATCACAATATGCTAACTTTTTGAGGACCTGTATGTTCTATTTTACTTTATCAATAATAATACATTTTCCTGTACTTTACTGTTATTGTGATGTGAATGATGTGTTGTGTCTTAGTCTAACCAGCATGGCAGCAGCTGGTCAGAAGCTCTTATCATCCTCCCTCACAAGTAAATGTAAAAGTAAATCAGTTTGTTATACAACATTAATCACTAAGAAAATTTAAAATTATTGTCAAAAAACTTTGAAAATATTCTGTAGACCCTTGTTTCTTGCAGGTGTTACGTACACCCGGGGATACAGTAGTCCAAGTCAACTTTATTGTCATTACCATCGCATGTGGTACATGAAATGGAATGAAATTATGTACACAAGTAGTAGTAATAATAGTAGTAAGTAGTAGTTTAGTTTATTATTAATATACATGTACTTTGTATATATGTATGGGCATTTTAAACTATTCCCACAGTCTTGTAATATTTTTTACAATGCACTAAACTCTTAAGCCTTTTAAAAATACAAACTTTAAATGGGTACTCAACAGAGAAGATAAAGATGAACTAGAAGAGATGGAGATGAAGAATTAGCTGTTCAGTGATGATGATGAAGGTTATGAAGATAATATGAAACCAGGTTCTTTAGCTTCATCCTTTATAATAAACGTATGAGATAGGATCCTTTTCAAGAACAGGCCCATTTCATCCACATTAAAAACTTGTTCAGACCTGTAGGTAAACAAACTGGCTGCTGTAAGGTTGGGGTTTTGTCCTGTCTTTGTCTGTTTCTTCATATTCTCTGCCACCTCTCCGTGTTTTCTCTCCTTGTGTTCAGCCCCTGTCTCACATGTGTGCAATGTGATAACTGCAGGTGCCTGTCATTTATTCTAATCAGTGTGTGTATATATTCAGTTCCTCTGCGTCTTGTCTTTGTCTCGGGATTGTCCTTCAATGGTGTTGTGTTCTGCTTTCCATCCCATCTGCCCTGTCAGCATTTTGGTTTGTTTATAAATAAATTTGTTAAACCTTTTACGTTGAGCCTCCTATTATCCTCCTGCATGTGGGTTCAAACAATCCTGATGGCCGAATGCAACAGAATCCCAAGACCCTCAATGAACCTAGCAGGATGATGATTACTCTGTTCAAGTTTCTAGCCCTTGAAGCGGACAAAACTGCTTGACGTGACAAGGAAATGGAGGAGGGGAAAAAAGAGTTCTGGGAAGCCATCTGGCTGTCAATCCTGGGTCCTCAGCCTCTCAGTCTCGCCTTCTCCTACTGTCTCACATTGCTGCTGCAACCCGCCGCCCACCTCCTTCTCGCCCTCCTCCTGGCTGCCCCAAACAATCGTCGGATAGAGGGGGGCGAACCAATGGTCCTCCCCGAGTCCAGTCGAAGAAGGGGAGAACTTCACAAGTGGGGGGAAAAGCCCAGCTGTCAGTCGCCGGAGGAACGGTGCAAAATTTAGCTGATGGGGAGGTACCTGTCAGAAGAGAAGCACAGCCTTCCCTTGTTGGAGGAGCTGGGATGGTGGAAGGCTTCTCTGCTGGAGATGTACCTGGATCCACCAGAGGTGAAGTTCTGCCCATGTTCGCCAGAGGAGCAAGGGGCGATTTTGCTGGGGGAGAGGTGCCCTGACACCCTTGTCTCAGCAGCTTCACCCTCCTGTACCTCACCTGTTCCACATCCTCTGGCCCCATCTCCAGTTGCAGCTCTAACCCCATATCCTGCTGCAACTCTGACCCCATCTCTTGCTGTAACTTTGACCCCATCTACCAGTGGCGGCTCCTGAAATGTCCACCTATAGCTGAACAGGCTATTTCTCAAAAATAAAAAATTTCAAGTTCAAATCATGTTAATTTATCAAATGCAGGTTAACACAAGGTCAACAGTACAATTAAATGCTAAGGATGAGAATAACCAATTTGACTCACGAAAACAACAAAGAACAAACAAACAAAAAAATACTAAAGCATGCAAGGAATTTACAAAAATAAAGTACAAACAAATGAAAAAGTAATTATAATATTTACAAGATCTACAGAAGACATTTAGGGCTTTTCAATGATGCTAAATATGAAAGGGTAGGTTTTGGCACCTTTCTCTTCCATATAAATAAGGCATACCGGTATATATAATATATAATGCCTAATATATAATATTGGGCATGGACAATTTTTATTTTTCCTTGTAGTCAAGAGGATAGGGAAATGGCTATTAGTCAGCTTTATAATTATTTAACATATAAAAACAATTTATTTTATGAGTATATGTGTTAATTTAATAGCAACAATTCTAATTCACATTGCACTTGTAAAGAAGTAGACTATTATATTATATAGGGAATCTTAAGGTGTGCTTCTCACTTTTCACAATACAGAACTACTATGATGAAAAACAATGTAAAAGACCTACATCATGCATTTAGCTTCTCTCACCTCTGTAGCTGTCCTCTGATGTTCACCAGGGCTCAGTGTGCTGCGTTTCTTGGCCATCTGTGTTCTCCAAAAATAGTAGGGAGGGAGTCTCTGAACAGGACCAAAAGAGAACAGTGTTCATCTTTAGTCACCAGGTAAAATAACAAGAAATATGAAGTAGTTCAATCATAAGACATTAACAAAATGTCAGTAATATTAAACAGCACAACATATGCATTAATTTTAATTTACCTGATTTTTTGACTGTTGTCTGTGAACTGCTACATGATTCTCTGAACAAAGTCTGGTCCGCTTCTGGAGTTGGCTGTAGAGAATGTCCACATGAGGCATGACCAGATGGAACAGCAGAGTTATTCTGTAAACAAAGTAATTAAGGCACATTAATAATAATATATATAATAATAATCATTTTATTTAAAAGCGCCTTTCAAGACACCCAAGGACACTTAACAAACAAATACAGTTCAAACATTATCATTAACAAATTGAAATATAAAATACATAAAGAATATAAAATACAAAATAACATAAAATACATTTAGTAAAGTTAATGATAAGCTAGTCTAAAGAGATGAGTTTTCAGGGCAGTCTTGAACAGAGAAAGGGAGGTGGTGTTTCGAAGGTCTGGCAGTAGAGCATTCCAGAGGTGAGGGGCAGAGCAGGTGAAGGCCCTGCTCCCCATGGTGGAGAGGCGGGCAGAGGGTACATGGACGTGTAGCAAAGAGGAGGATCTGAGAGAGCGTGATGGGATGGAGATTTGTAGGAGGTCAGAGAGGTAAGGAGGGGCAAGGTTGTGGATAGCTTTGAAAGTGAGAAAGAATTTTGAAGATGATACGTGATTTAACCGGGAGCCAGTGGAGCTGCTGCAAGACAGGAGTGATGTGGTTAAAGTAAGAGGTTTTAGTGATGACACGGGCAGCGGAGTTCTGGACCATCTGTAACTTGTGGAGAGATTTGTTGGGGAGGCCATAGAGAAGGGAGTTGCAGTAATCGATACGGGAAGTCACAAGTCTGTGCACAAGGATGGCTATGGAGCGGGGTGTGAGAGAAGGACGGAGACAGTTAATATTTCGGAGGTGGAAATAGGCAGACCGAGTAACATTGTTGATGTGTGAGGTGAAGGAGAGAGTGGTGTCGAGGATGACACCGAGACTCTTGACCTGAGGGGAGGGTGATAGCAGAGAGTTGTTAAGGGGGACGAAAAGTTGTTCTGATTTTGAAATATAGTTTTTGGTACCAACAAGAATGATTTCTGTTTTGTTGCTGTTTAGTTGAAGGAAATTGTTAGAAAACTGAAAGTTATGCACCATAACTCATGTTTCCTGAAGGAAGGGAACGAGGTACAACATACTTGCTATGGGAATTGCGCCCCACGCGATTACCTGAAGGAATACATTCACGCCTTTTACGGCCGGGGCGTCACCCCACGCCAGAGGTACAACCTTTTAGGTACTTAAGCGACTGACGCCCCTCAAACTCTCTCCAAAATTGCACTTCACCGAGCTTTCAGCATTGAAAAGGGCCAGCTATGTTGTACCTCATTCCATTCCTTCAGGGAACATGAGTTATGGTGCATAACTTTCAGTTCCCTTTCAGTTTGGTCTCTCGGTGCAACATACTTGCTATGGGAACGTAATTCATTCACGCCCTTGAAATGCTCAGTAAAATGCCTGTTAGTGTGAACGCCTGCCTTTGACCAGAAGGCATCTCAAAGCTACTTTCTATTGTGTATTAGAAAGAACAGTCTGAGTGACATCACACGCAGTAACATCCAAACTGTGGTACTTTGCAAAAGTGTTTAATGAGCTCCAGTTTGCGGTAGCACAAATGTCTGCAACTGGCACGCCCTTGAACAATTACCAGTGTAACCCTCAATTAGGAAGTGGCCAAGCCCCTGGTTGAGTGAGCATGCACGTCAGGGGGCACTTGTTGACCTTTGCTACCGTATGCCCATTTAATGGCCTCAGTCACCTAATGTGAGAGGCGCTGTCTTGATAGGGCCTTTCCTGAAGCAGGTGTGGCAAAGCAGACGAACAGTTGGTTTGTTCCCCTCCATTTGGCTGTTCTCTGTATGTAAGTGCGTAAAGCTCTCACAGGGCAGAGAGCCTTTAGTCTCTCCTGTTCCTGAGTAAGAACAAGGGCAGGTGGGAAGGAGGAGAGGTCAAAGTCTAGACTCCTATGGTTGAAGGTCAAGACCTTGGGAGTATAAGTGGGATTAGGCCTTCAGGGTGACCTTTGACCCGTCAGGGGCAAATATGGTACATAACAGATGTACAGATAGAGAGTGGAGGTCACCCACGCGTTTCGCCGAGCACAGAGCCAGGAGAAGAGCAGTTTTATAAGATAGAAGATCTATCTTAATCTCGCTCAGAGGCTCGAATGACGGGTCGAAAAGAGCCCCCAAGACCAGGCCAAGATCCCAACCAGTGGTCAAGGTTCTGTTGGGTGGCTTGGTTCGAAGCACACCTTTCATATATCTCATTATGATTGGATGTGCTCCAGGAGTCCTGTGTCCCCAGCCCTCATGACAGGCAGAGATAGCTGCAAGGAACACTTTAATCGTTGAATAAGAACGACCCTTTTCTAGTAAATCCTGAAGGAAAGTTAGTAGTTAAGCTAAGTCGCAAGCATAAGAAATTATATTTCTTTCTGAGCGCCAGGCTTCGAAGATGTGCCACTTTTGTGCGTAAAGAGACTGTGTTGACCTGCATGGGCATTTTGTATGATTTTCAACACATTCTCTGGTAGGCCCGAAGCCATCAGCCTGTCCTTTTCAGCTAACAGGCCGGAATTAATTCCAGTTCTTGGCCTAAACGGCTGGACTGCGACTTCCTGTGTGAGCCTTTGAGGGTCAACCAGGTTTGAGAGTGGGCCTCCATGTTGGTGTGTTAACAGACTGCCCTGATCGAGTCTCCTCGAAGACAGATGGAGTCTATTAATTTTATTAGATTGAGTCGGAACAGGAAAACTATTATTTCCCTCCAAAACAGAATTTATTGGATTGAGGGGCTGCTGTTTTTGTAAACGAGCAGATCTCCTAACTCCAATTGTTGTCTCACCCAATGGGATACTGTCATGTGGGAGCAAGTTTGATGCAGCTTTGTGAGGAAAGTCACTTGTTGCTCTTTTACCGCTCGAGCGTTGCTTGTCCTTCATGAATAATAAAAGGGCAGCAATGTGTGAACGTGGAGATGGTCCTTTGTTACCGGCAGACTTAAGATCATTTGTTGATAAGGAGCCCAGTTTCCCTTCAAAATCAGGAGGAAAATTCTGGTTTGACTCCGATCCATCTACACACACAGTAACGTGATCACATTGGCCGGTCCCTTGCTTACCATGGAACGGGGGCTGGAACACGTGCCCTCTCCCACCTGTCTTCGAGAAAGATGGAGGGTCTGTTCGCAGACGCCTCTGGGTCTGTCCATTGGAGACAAGTCCTGAGGCACCTTGCTGGGGCTTATTGAAAAGACTGACACACCATGAGCCGTGAGGGAGGGAGATGTGCCCCCTCCCCCTTTATGACGGCTGATAGGCCAGGGAGCCCCGTACTGTTGACATTATTTGTGTTGGTGTTTTTTTTTTTAACGTCAATAAAACAGGGATGTACTGTTTTATTAGTTTTATTTGTGCTTATGTGCAACGACATACGTGATTTAATGTCACTCACAGTAGGGAGAACATGGTTTGTGCATGCAACAGAATTATCAGCCATTTGTACTTTGCTACAAATAAAGTCTGAACAAGGTGCAAACATTCCTGTTACCGCGTGGGCGGGAGGTCGTATAAAATGTAAACGTGAGCCTGGTTCATCAAGCACGTTTTTGACGACTGTCCCGGCTCGCCGAGGAGGCCCTGTGCCTGCTCGCTTGGCGTTGGACAAACCTGTTTTTGTTCCATGCGTGCTCGGAGCGAGGTTGTCTCGGCACTGGTCTCTGCCGAGGTTCCTCCTCGTATGCTGGCCGCTTCTGCGGTGGCGCACGCGTTGTCGAGTGGTGCCACGGCTGTACAGGTCTGCCTCCAGCAGGCTCTCTGGGGGGGGGGGAACTCCGACGAGGAATGCCCACCCTGAGAGCTTCAGCCTACCTGCGCCTTTGGTCCAGCTTGTTCTGGATTCGCTCCAAAGTCTGACCATAAAGTCCCTCTGCTTCTATCGAGTGATGGAGAAAAGGCAACTTTTGTCCCTCCGGTAAATCCGTCAGCGTCATCCACAGGTGGCGGATCGCGATGACCACTTCCGCCATACCTCTGCCCTGAGCGACAGCAGCTGTCCCCATCATACGGAGAACGAAATCTGTTGCTCTACGGGCTTCATCCAGTAAGTCGGCAGCAGCTTGCTTATCCGAGGTTTCCTGCAGTTGTTGGAGTTTTTCCGCGAGGTAAGCTTGCATCATCGCGGACGTGTTCATCGCGCGCGCCGCGAGTCCTTGAGCTTTGTAGCACTTCTCGAGAAGCGACGCTAAGGCTCTGCAAGCTTTGCTAGGGAGAGTCGGTTTTGTTCCTGATGACTTGGGAGCTAGGTGGGACGCCAGTGTGTCCTCAATCTGAGGCGCGTTGGCTATTCCCACCTGATCCATGCCTTCCACGTCAAGGAATTGTGAGAGAGGAAGGAGCATGGGCGCTCGTGGTTGAGACCAGGTGCGGGTTAGTTCCGTGAGGAAGTCCGGGAACACGGGCATCCTTTGCCTTGTTGCTACCTGCTGTTTTGAATAAAAATAGTTCCCCGCCAGCCTCGTGACCTGTTGGCGAGTCGGAGTCTCCGGCCAGGGAATGTTGAGAGCGTCTGCAGCTCTGTGACACAGGTCGAACATGGCAGGGATGGAGAAGTCCGTTTCGGGGAGCACAGGTACCGGGGTCCCGGAGAGATCCGCTCACGGATCCTCGATTTCAAATTCTGGTTCCTCCGCCGAAAATTTGCCCGAGGCTGAGATGAAGATCTCGTCTTCATTCATCATGCCTCTGGTGTCGAACTCGACCGTTAGGTCCACCACGGGAGCAAGCGGGTCAGGGCTGTTGTCCCATTCGACGTGCGTGCTGTCGTGCAGAGCCATGTGTTCGAGCTCCGGGGTCGGAGTGAGGGTCTCCGTAGTGTCTGGGTCCTGTGGACCAGCTGAGTTTCCCATGGCCTTAGCCACGAGGTCCACCCGATGCCGTAGCACCGTATCCAGCATCTGGCTGCAGTGTGGGCAAGAATCGTGCGCATCCAGAGCTTGTCTTGCATGAAATATACCCAGGCAAACTGGACAGGCCTCATGGGTGTCCGTCGCTGCAAGGGCAAATCCATAGCCATTGAGACAGGCGCGCGAGGTTAGGCTCGCTGTCCCGCTGGTTTTCTTTTGAAGTCTTGTCTTTTGCTTTCCTTTCTCTGGAGGCATGTCCGAGATAAGGCGAGCGAGTCCTTCCAGAATCCTTTTTCTTCTTTGTTCAAGTGTCTCCTCCGTCGTGTCGCTTTCACTGGCTAGCCCGCTAGGATGTTAGCCGAGGTATCGGTTGTTGCGTAGTTATAACGCCGTTGAGCGAAGCAGCCTGTAGAGAGAGGAGAAGAAAAAACTTTGAGGTTATAGAAACAGTATGCAGGAAAAAAATATCTGTACGCTCTGTGCAAGGAGCGAGCTCACCTCAGGTTGAGCGATGGAGCAGCAGAGAAGCCCCGCGAAGAGAGGTAGTTCAGGTTTTGCGAGGTGAAGGGCAAAAAAGAGACTGTTGTAGTGGACCTACCCAGGGTCAAATTAAGGTTTTTGAACTGTCCAGTGATGACCTTTACTGACCTCTCAGTAAAGCAAGACATTTACTACAAAATCATTCATTAAACTGTAATCTGATAAATATAGTCACCAAAAGAGACTATTTCTATCTTTGATTTTAGGCTGATGTGATCAAAAGAATAACTTTTGTCATTTTCATGATGTGTGCTTTTAAGCTGTGTTATTCTGTGAGAGTTAAACTGTGTTTCACTGCTGTGTCAAAGGTGCAATTAAGTCATCCAGAGACTTCTTTTAATTTTGTTAATTCAAATGTTATCAAATGAATAATTTTATTTGTAAGAGCATCAGTACATTTTAATGTCAGATAAATCAAATACTCTGCTTAATTCAAAATGTTGTACATGGAGGATTTCTCCTCTCCTCTCGAACTTGCATGTGAAGATAAAAGGAACACTTTATCTCATTCATTTTAGCTTGAGCTCAGGACAATCTAGACACCCAGAGACTTTTGTTTTTGTCCTATTTAATAATCAAGCTATTATCATTAATAGGTCCCATATGTTATGCTCTGATGACGTTTGTTTATTCATACAACAATGTTGGTAATGAGTTAAGAAAGTTCTAAATCTGCTGTATCATGAAACTGGCGTCTTAAACTAACTTTCTTATCCTTTCTGACATTTTTAATCTAACTTATGCCTCCTCTCAGTGGCTTCTGGCCTAACAGACCGAATGAGAAAGAGCTACGTCTTTCTAGGTCAAGTTAGCCTTAAAAGAGCTCTGACTTCCTGTTTTCCTTAGAGTTTGCTGAGGTCCTCAACCCCTGATGAGGTTCCCCAAAGAACTGATGATCGTCTGGTCAACACGCTAATGACCATGTCATTCAGTTAAAGACTTATAACATGCCAAGTTATAAGCCATCTTCAACAGCTGAAAAGCTCTCTTTTATTGACATTCCTTTAAGGAACGTCTTATCTTGAACAACAGCACCAGGAGCTGCCGTTACTTTCGGTTCGAGTCAAGGCGCACGTCTGGAGACGCTGAGAATGGTAAACGAACTGACCAAACTGGACCGAGGGAGACTGACCATCTTCACGAGGTAACAAGTCGTCAAATGCTTTGCCAAGGGTACCAACGTGTAGCTTTAATCGGCCGGAGAACTGCCATGTTTCTGGTTAAAACACATCAAGATAACTCCCTGACTCTTAACTTTTCTTCCTCCATAAATCTTTCCTCCTATTCCTTTTCCCTCTCAACCTAAGCTGGAAACTATTTTTTAAGTTTAAAGAGCCCTCAGACTAAATATGTGTAACATCTAGTATTGATGTCTGTTGTGTTAAATTTAAGTGTGCTGACGTATTTGAATTGAAAGAAAGTGAAATCATGTCAATCAAGTGTAATGGTGTTAATTTAGTTGATTTATTTTAAATAAATGGTAGTGTCGCCTGGCATACCAAACTAAGTTAATGTCCATTGTCACTTAATGGCTCTGTTTATTTATCCATCATAAAGACCACAGAAATATTGGGTAAACTGAAAAAGAACAGAATCCGTGAACATTTACTATTCAATCTGAATAAGTAGATTAATTAAGATAAAAAGGAGATCAGTATTAATATTGACCTCCTCATAATTCTTACATCTGGTGGCCCGTACCGGTTCTGAAAGTTTATTGATTTCTGTGGTTTCTCATGAACTGTAACGTCATGTTTGCATAAGTGGATCCAAGTTTTAAACTCTGAGGATAATGATTTTGGCTGGAAGTGTTCAAAGCAGGCAGATTCTGCATGTTTTTATCATTTGAAGCTGTGAGATTATTATTGTTTCAACTCTGTTAGACGCTGTTGGAAGCATTCAGGTGAAGTTTTGTCAGCCGTGGTCTGTGGGGGGGTTCTGGTTCCGTTTCGACCCAGTTCACGCACAGACTCCTGTACAAAGCTTTGTTTGACCGCCGAGTCAGAAGCCTGAAAGCTAATTTAACATCTACAAGATTGCTGTTGTGGTATTTTACATTTTAGAGCAGGTCAAAGAAGCATATTACTGTTAGAACGTGTCGGATAGTGGTTCTGTTCAGACCCGTGTTTCTGATCCACGACAAAGTGGACCGGTACCGACCTTAACGCGCTCCGAGAGAGTCCGTGTTTGTTCAACAGCTGCAGTGCTGTGTTACTGAGCGTAACTAAGTTGGCCTGTCTAGGTGTGTTCGCCGCATGTTTCAGAATTTTGGAAAGTTAATTTGTAGCGTCTGAGTTGTTTTAAGAGTCTATAAAGTTGTGGTCTGTTGTGCGAGCTAACGTTAGAGCTACGTGTCCAAGTACACGTTTGTTTATGAGCTGTGATTGGATGAAACGAGAGCTGTGTGCTGTCAATCACTCAAGTAGCGAACGCTGATTCGCTGTTGTGTGCTGTCAATCACTCGTAGCGAGCGCTGATTCGCTGTAGTGGGAACGCACGCCGTTGCGACAACCCACTTTGTCGTCATTTCCGGTACTTCATTGGTCGAAGGTTAGAAAACTACATTTACCATGGTTGCTTGGGAAAAGGACTACAAGCACTGTGATTGATTGGTTGACGTCACGTATCTGTGTAGCGAGCTCCGCCTCGCTCAGCACAGCAGAGCTGGTGACGCGCTGCGTCGACCCGCCTATTTGTGTCGTCATTTCCTGGTGCACTTTCAGTGACGAACAGTCACATTCACAAAAAACATCATAAAAAGTCAGCATTTTATGGTGAGTTACCAGCTTTTAATTTTGTTCTGTACACAAACAATAGCTCCTGTTTATTTTAAATAAAATATTTAGAATAACAGAGGTACGGACAAACATTTTTGCTTATTTTAAATACAAAGAATTTAAAATAACAAACAAAAGTACAGTTTTCACTCCAGATAACTGAAAAATTTTTCCTTTCTCTTCCTTTCTCTGACACATCATCTTCCACAGTTGTCCTGTGCACATTTAAACTTTCCTGTTTATTTCAAATAGTGAAAAGTTTAGAATAACGAATACAGAACATCTTTTATTTTGATTTTCACTGAAAATCCAGATAAAAGATGGCAGGCACAGAGGGTGAGACCCCTGACACCTCTGATACAGGGCAGCCTGTGCCACCTCAAGGCCACGACCCGACCAAAGCAGATTGGATCGAATGTGCCTTATTTTCACTCACAGGGCCCATCACAAACTACCATGAAGAGACACAGTTGATGGAGGAAGCAGATGTGGACAGTGCATTAAAAACTGTAACAGCTGGAACCACAACGGCTGAAAAGAAAGCAGACAGAGATAAACGTTTGGCTAAATTAAGCCTTCTGTTAAAGGCCAAGCTAGACTTTGAAACTGCTGTACGCCGGGCTGTCTCTACATCATGTTTAACAGCACAAAGGGAGGTTGCCACTTTACAGCAGGAGGTAAAGAGTTTAACACAGTCGAGTATTGGCAGCGCTGAACAAACGCGTAGTCTCTACGAAGAATGCAAAGTGTTAAAAAGGGATTTTGACCAATCACAAGTTGATTTGGAAAAATGTGTGGTGGAGAAGGATAAGTATTACCATCAATACAAGTCGATTCAGGCGGATTGTGGGGAGGCACGAGACGCGCTGGAAAAATGCACGGACACCCTGGAATCATTATCACTACGGTACACAAGGCTGCAAGAAGATTATAGAAAATCACAAGAACAGCACATGATGTTACAACGTGAAAATGATGGGTTAAAAGTCCAACTGAATAGTTGTAAAATAGAGCGTGCATCAGCAATGAACAAACTCTTTGAAGAAGAGAGAAAATGTTTGGGTCTCATGAGTAAACACCTTGAGAACTCACCGCCTCCGCTGCCTCCTCCCATACCTGATGACCTACTCCCTCCTCCACCGCCCCCGCCCATGCCAGATGCACTACTCCCTCCAACACCACCGCGCCGTCCCTTAGGGCCTCTAAAACCGACAATCCCACCGGATGCACCGGTGGGTGGATCTGATAATAACCCACAAATACCTCTATCAATGGCTGAACTACGGAATATGGCGAAAAGCATTCAAACCTTCGCCCCTGGCCCAATGGGCTCACACGAAACCAAGATCTATCTCGAGGACCTTGATTTCCAGCTTCAACGTTTCCCAGAAGCTACAGATGATGATAGAATCTGTCTGTTAAGGTTAACATCGGACAGGACGGTGCATGCTTTTATGAAGCGTCAACGAGAAGCAGTGATGAAAGACTACAGTCTTCTCTGTGCTGCGCTGATAAGGGAGTTTTCTCCTTGCACGGGGCCCGATGGCATCATAACAGCAGCTAACATCAAGCAAGGTAGGAATGAACACCCAAGGTCATATTATGACCGAATATTCCGTGCCTATTTCGGGGACAGATGCGAACCTGAAATGGAGGAGGAGGTAGGGTTTAAGTATATTTTCAGCCAAAACCTCTGCCCTGACATAAGAGAGAAAGTACATGTCAGCGCAAACTATAAACGGAGGTCCATCGAAGACATAAGAGAGTGCGCGATAGATGTTTTTACAGGTCGCACACCAAACAAAACACCCTTTGAAGTGTGTCCTGGTGAAAAGGTCAAATACCAAACGCTAGACCTTGAAGGAGCAAGAGCGCCAGCTCACTCTTTTAAGGAAGCCGAGAATAAGCAAAATTTCCAACCTGACAGACCGCAAAATGAAGGTGTCCGCTGGAACAAAGACCAAAAGGGGTCCAGAGACCCTAAGTGGTACAGGCCGCATCAAGAGGAAGAGCCCCATCAAAAAAGGAGGGCTTTCCAAAAGAAAAAGAAATATGGGTCCCAAGGTGACTCATATGGAAGAGGGCGGTCCCAGAGGGGACCCCCGAGCAATGCGCCAGATCCTGCACCTCAAACTGAACAGTCTGGGGCGAGGAAAAACCCACAGAAGTTCCAGAAAAAAGGCCCTAAACCTCTGTCTTCAGAAGAGATGGAGAACATACGTCGGTTGTTAGAAAGTTTGAAAAAAACAAACAAGGAAAACAAACCTGGTGTGATGTGTAGCACTATCATTGATAGTGACTCAGAACACACAAATAACAGCAATGCCACGATTGCTGACAGTCACCAAGATACTGATGGTCAGGATGCTGACAATCAGGGTATAGACAGTCAACAAGATGTTGACTGTAAACATGACGTCATTGTTACAGAGTCCGAGAGCCCCTCATCAGAAAAAGGGGGGGAAAGCGCACTCACCAAAGACAATGACTCGTCACAGACCGATCACTCAGACCCATGTGTGACTGCACTACCAATACAGGTGAATGAAATTCACACAGACAATGGTAGACGTAACAAACGTCGAAAAAAACCTGATAGGTTCCTGTGTAACATTATCAGGAAGGGGCCCGCTAAGAAGGCTTACCTGTCAATCACTTTAGAAGGGGTCCTCACAGAAGAGGCCCTCCTGGATGGTGGGGCTGACATAACCATTATGTCTCCCACACTGTTGAAGGAGCTAAGGATAGCCGCTAGCGGGGTTGACAGGGAAATACCCCTCAAAGAATGTGCTGTAGTACTACAGGGACTCTCAGAGACGAGTACAACCCTTACAGCTATAGCCATGGTTCATATGCAGATTGGTGAAATGACGCTATACCACCCGGTACACGTGTCCACCGTTGACTCATTCCCATTTTTGGTTGGCCAAGACTTTATAAACCGCTTTGACGCGATTATAGATTATGGCGATCAAACAATGTGGACCAGAGTGAGCCAACCACTGCCGATCGATATGCCTACACATGGTGACACTGACTGTTTAACAGCAGGTACCGCGGAAGGCACAAAGGGGTCCTCCAACGAGAGCACAATCCCGGTAAGTGAACCTTCAGCAACAGGTGAGGCAGAAAAGGCCCAACAAGAGAGCCTCCTCTGCGAGCTGAAACAGTCAGCACTCACTGAACACTACCTACCGCAGGTAGTCAAAGGTGTTGAGATCCAAGGATCCCACACCGATGATGCTGTTTTGTCTCCTTGGACGGAGAAATCAGCGATCAGCCAAGCTTTCTATGGAACCTTGGTTAAAAAACAGTTGGGTCTAGAAATGAACAAAAAGGCTTTCCGCTTTTCGTTGGACCCCAACGATAAACAGGTAATGACCGCAAAAGGGATCATTGACCTGAAACTGATCTGGAACCAACGAGAACTGGATCACCCGTTCCTCGTGGTCCCGAACTTACCACATGCAACCTACATAGGCTCCGACATTTTGGTAAGGTTAGGTGTCCGAGTGGACATCAACAACAATG
>JBBPBX010042843.1:5680-28211 GCA_038048925.1 Garcialebias charrua | reverse complement strand
CCGCCATTTTGAACAGGGCAAATGGCGAACTACTTTTTTAAATCCAGCAGATTTGACCATTTCGTGAACCGGTTAAGCTCAGAAAAACCTTGTGCTATAAAGTCAGCTAAGAAATATATTTTTTCTCAGCAAAGAAATAATTGTTTTTACCGTGTTTTCTTGGAAAGTCCTTAGCTTCTGTGGCCGCCGCCATTTTGAAGAGGGCAAATGGCGAACTACTTTTTTAAATCCAGACGCGTCGCGTAGGCCGCTGAGAAACATCCATAAGTTCACCCTCCATGTTAAAAACTCTTCGTCTGACTCTTCGAAAACAAGCAATAAGGCTGCAGAGTAACACACTGGCTGCTAACTGCGCTCTCTCTAGCCAAGAGACTGAGGGGGACGCTTTTTTGTCACGGACCACATCCGGCGCTGACAGGATATGGTCTGTTAGCAGTCGTCCGGTTGATTTAAGAGCCCGTAAATAAGTTTTTTCGTTTTTACTGATAGATAATTAGTTATTAGCGGTACTGCATTTTAAATAAAAATAGCGCAAATCCGCTTATGAATTATAAAAGTTAGTCAATCTGCTGTAAAGCTAACAAATTGTTTAGGTCCGCTATAAGCGGATTAGCGCTCCCTGGCGGTCTGGCGCCCACCTTTGTTTATTTGTAACAGAAGACGTTTCGCTTCTCATCCGAGGAGCTTTCTCAATTCAAAGAGCAGAGAGTGAGGAAGGAAGGTTTTAAAGGCTGAGATAAGATACAACATACCTATGTAAATTGACAAATCACGCCTCCCACCTTAACAGTAAATGGTAAATGGAGCTTATTTATATAGCACTTTACAATACCAACCATCCACCCATTCATACACCGGTAGCGGCAGACTGCCATGCAAGGCGCCATCCAGTCCTACCGGGAGCAACTCGGGGTTAAGTGTCTTGGCCAGGGACACAACGACACATGGTGTGGGGAACCCGGGATTCGGGTTGGTCAGGAAGGGCGTCCAGCATGAAAACAACTCCCAAGTCTTCATGCGAGTTAGTTCACTGTGGCGACCCCTGAAGGAGGAGCAGCCGAAAGAAGAAGATTTACGTTATTTTCATTATGTTTTGTTTTTTAAACTTTATCTTTACAGTTTAGATTTTTTTTATAAGTCCACTAGGGGACGTTGTTAAAATGAACAATGCTGGAAGCTGCCTGGAAGAGGTGCGTCCTTCACGGCTGGACGTTCCCGTAAAGAACCCAAAGACACACGTGCACCGTGTTCGACTCAAACACTCGTGTCATTTCCATCGTGTCTGCTGGAGCTGTCGGCAGTGGTGGGATGTAACTAAGTACAAATACTTTGTTACTGTACTTAAGTACATTTTTCATGTATCTGTACTTTACTTAAGTAGAATTAAATGTGGGTACTTTTACTCCACTACATTTTACATGAAGTATCTGTACTTTCTACTACACTACACATTTCTATAATGTGTTGAGTTACAAGTTACATTCACGTTGCAGCTTTTTGATTTGTCGTTAGTTTGAAAGTAACTGATGTCAAGAGGGGAGTTGGTCCATTGAATCACTGCAAAGTGGACAGGTAACATTAGACCTGCCTTCAAGAAGAGCTGGACCAATGATGTATATTCTAGTATAAACGTCATTGAGCTGGGAGCATTCACAGCACCACTAACACACCCAAAATGAATTCAACCGCAGAGAGTCAGCCAGAAGATACACGACACCCATGATCTTATTGAAAGACTATTGAAATATTATTGAAAAACTATTGAAATATTATTGAAAAACTATTGAAATATTATTGAAAGACTATTGAAATATTATTGAAAGACTATTGAAAGACTATTGAAATATTATTGAAAAACTATTGAAATATTATTGAAAGACTATTGAAATATTATTGAAATATTATTGAAAGACTATTGAAATATTGAAAACTATTGAAATATTATTGAAAGACTATTGAAAGATTATTGAAATTATTGAAAGACTATTGAAATATTATTGAAAGACTATTGAAAGACTGTTCAGTACAGCAGGACAGATTCTCTCTCCCAAAAGATCCAGACTGGACTCAAAAAACTTTGAAAACCAACTTCTTCTGAACTTGAACAAGAAATTCTTGCTGCAATATTAAAATGTGTCAGTTCACGGGATGTTAGGAGACAAGAGATGTCTCCAAATGTCTCGACACTCAGGTCCAAGTTTTGAAAATGGTGTCAGGAAGTTAAAATATTGTTCACTTTTAACCCATTACAAGGTTGACTAGACAGTATTTTAACTAGAGTTGAAGACAAACTGGAGTTGAAATGATCAGATATTCCTTTGTTCGGTCTAATGCTCCTTTTTTCAGACAGACAACTTTTACTTAAACATGTTTACTGCAGTTAAAATGACACAATGGTTTGTGTTAAATAAAAACGTTCAAAGGTGAAATCATTCTTCTTCCTTATTTTGTTTAATGACATTTAACTCTGCAGGTCATCCCTGAAATTCTGATGCACAGACTCAAGTCCAAGTGTGAACTGTGTCACAGAGTAAACACAATAAAACATATATTATCTGCAGCATTGTTCATTAAAATGACTCAACACTGTTAATGTATTACAGAAAATATACACACAGTACGCACACTTAATGATTTTGTAGACCATTGCATTAGGTAATACATTCAGCAAGTACGTTTACTTTAATACTTTAAGTATTTTTAAAAGCAAGTACAGGGAGTCCTCGACTTACGAACGAGTTCCGGACCTAAGGACCGTTCGTAACCCGATTTTGACGTAAGTCGGAACCCATAGCACGTGCGTTCGTAAGTCCGGATTTTCGTTCGTACGTCGGAAAATGTATGCTAGCGCTGCACCAAACACCCATTTTTCAACACAAAGGTACATACTGGTTCATAAACATGCACAGAACTTTGTTTACAAACGTTAGCTAACACACTTTCATCTAAAAACACCTAAAAACACATACCAGTGCTGTATTTAATGTACAACTATACTGTTCGTAAGTCCGTTCGTAAGTCCGAGTTGCCGTAAGTCGAGGACTCCCTGTACTTGCTTTAAAAAATATGCTTCTCGTTCTGGGCTCTTTGAGGAGCGAGCTCGGTCCTGGGGGACGCTCTGCGAGAGGAGCACCAGGACCAGAGAGGATCCAGGTGAGGGTCCAAAACCTGCTCTGTGGTTTCAGGACGGCGTCGGCAGTAAACGCCTCGTGGTTGTCATGACGACGCAGAGCAGGTAAAACCCTGAGTGTTCGAGGTGTCCGGGGTTTGAAAGTGTTAAGTTAGTGCAACACCATCTCACAGAAATTAAACCCTCATGAGAACCGATCGTTGTTGCTCAAAGGCAGAGGCAGAATGCAGCCCGTGTGTGTGTTTGTTAGCTAAATATCTCTTGAACTATTGAAGAGAATGAAATTAAGTAAATGAATTACCTTATGAAATCAACCTGATTCAAGATGGTCGCCACAGCTGAAACACCTTAGCTGCTGCTTCCCTCCCTTTAGCTGCCACTCTGCCCCATTTAGCTTTTAGCTACCATTCAGCTTTGTCCTTTGAGTTGCCAACCTGCTTCTTTTAGCTTCAAGCTGCTGCTTCGCTCCTTTTATCTTTTAGCTGCCACTCTGCTTCTTTTAGCTTTGAGCTGCTGTTTTGCTCCTTTAAGCTTTTAGCTGCAACTCTGCTTTTTTTAGCTTTAAGCTGCTGCTTCACTCCTTTTAGCTGCCACTCTGCTTCTTTTTAGCTTTGAGTTGCTGTTTTTCTCCTTTAAGCTTTTAGCTGCCACTCTGCTTTTTTTAGCTATAAGCTGCTGCTTCACTCCTTTTAGCTGCCACTCTGCTTCTTTTTAGCTTTGAGTTGCTGTTTTTCTCCTTTAAGCTTTTAGCTGCCACTCTGCTTTTTTTTAGCTATAAGCTGCTGCTTCACTCCTTTTAGCTGCCACTCTGCTTCTTTTTAGCTTTGAGTTGCTGTTTTACTCCTTTAAGCTTTTAGCTGCCACTCTGCTTCTTTTTAGCTTTTAGCTGCCACTCTGCTTCTTTTTAGCTTTGAGTTGCTGTTTTTCTCCTTTAAGCTTTTAGCTGCCACTCTGCTTTTTTTAGCTATAAGCTGCTGCTTCACTCCTTTTAGCTGCCACTCTGCTTCTTTTTAGCTTTGAGTTGCTGTTTTACTCCTTTAAGCTTTTAGCTGCCACTCTGCTTTTTTTAGCTTTAAGCTGCTGCTTCACTCCTTTTAGCTGCCACTCTGCTTTTTTTAGCTTTAAGCTGCTGCTTCACTCCTTTTAGCTGCCACTCTGCTTATTTTTAGCTTTGAGTTGCTGTTTTGCTCCTTTAAGCTTTTAGCTGCCACTCTGCTTTTTTTTAGCTTTAAGCTGCTGCTTCACTCCTTTTAGCTGCCACTCTGCTTCTTTTTAGCTTTGAGTTGCTGTTTTACTCCTTTAAGCTTTTAGCTGCCACTCTGCTTCTTTTTAGCTTTTAGCTGCCACTCTGCTTCTTTTTAGCTTTGAGTTGCTGTTTTTCTCCTTTAAGCTTTTAGCTGCCACTCTGCTTTTTTTAGCTTTGAGTTGCTGTTTTACTCCTTTAAGCTTTTAGCTGCCACTCTGCTTTTTTTAGCTTTAAGCTGCTGCTTCACTCCTTTTAGCTGCCACTCTGCTTTTTTTAGCTTTAAGCTGCTGCTTCACTCCTTTTAGCTGCCACTCTGCTTATTTTTAGCTTTGAGTTGCTGTTTTGCTCCTTTAAGCTTTTAGCTGCCACTCTGCTTTTTTTAGCTTTAAGCTGCTGCTTCACTCCTTTTAGCTGCCACTCTGCTTATTTTTAGCTTTGAGTTGCTGTTTTACTCCTTTAAGCTGCCACTCTGCTTCTTTTTAGCTTTTAGCTGCTGTTTTACTCTTTTAAGCTTTTAGCTGCCACTCTGCTTTTTTTTAGCTTCAAGCTGCTGCTTCACTCCTTTTAGCTGCCGCTCTGCTTATTTTTAGCTTTGAGTTGCTGTTTTGCTCCTTTAAGCTTCTAGCTGCCACTCTGCTTCTTTTAGTTTTAATCTGCTGCTCTGCTTTGAGCTTTGAGCTGCCATTCAGCTTCTTTTAGCTTAAAGCTGTCACACTGCTACTTTTAGCTGCCACTCTGCTTCTTTTTAGCTTTGAGTTGCTGTTTTACTCCTTTAAGCTTTTAGCTGCCACTCTGCTTCTTTTTAGCTTTTAGCTGCCACTCTGCTTCTTTTTAGCTTTGAGTTGCTGTTTTTCTCCTTTAAGCTTTTAGCTGCCACTCTGCTTTTTTTAGCTATAAGCTGCTGCTTCACTCCTTTTAGCTGCCACTCTGCTTCTTTTTAGCTTTGAGTTGCTGTTTTACTCCTTTAAGCTTTTAGCTGCCACTCTGCTTTTTTTAGCTTTAAGCTGCTGCTTCACTCCTTTTAGCTGCCACTCTGCTTTTTTTAGCTTTAAGCTGCTGCTTCACTCCTTTTAGCTGCCACTCTGCTTATTTTTAGCTTTGAGTTGCTGTTTTGCTCCTTTAAGCTTTTAGCTGCCACTCTGCTTTTTTTTAGCTTTAAGCTGCTGCTTCACTCCTTTTAGCTGCCACTCTGCTTCTTTTTAGCTTTGAGTTGCTGTTTTACTCCTTTAAGCTTTTAGCTGCCACTCTGCTTCTTTTTAGCTTTTAGCTGCCACTCTGCTTCTTTTTAGCTTTGAGTTGCTGTTTTTCTCCTTTAAGCTTTTAGCTGCCACTCTGCTTTTTTTAGCTTTGAGTTGCTGTTTTACTCCTTTAAGCTTTTAGCTGCCACTCTGCTTTTTTTAGCTTTAAGCTGCTGCTTCACTCCTTTTAGCTGCCACTCTGCTTTTTTTAGCTTTAAGCTGCTGCTTCACTCCTTTTAGCTGCCACTCTGCTTATTTTTAGCTTTGAGTTGCTGTTTTGCTCCTTTAAGCTTTTAGCTGCCACTCTGCTTTTTTTAGCTTTAAGCTGCTGCTTCACTCCTTTTAGCTGCCACTCTGCTTATTTTTAGCTTTGAGTTGCTGTTTTACTCCTTTAAGCTGCCACTCTGCTTCTTTTTAGCTTTTAGCTGCTGTTTTACTCTTTTAAGCTTTTAGCTGCCACTCTGCTTTTTTTTAGCTTCAAGCTGCTGCTTCACTCCTTTTAGCTTTTAGCTGCCGCTCTGCTTATTTTAGCTTTGAGCTGCTGTTTTGCTCCTTTAAGCTTCTAGCTGCCACTCTGCTTCTTTTAGTTTTAATCTGCTGCTCTGCTTTGAGCTTTGAGCTGCCATTCAGCTTCTTTTAGCTTAAAGCTGTCACACTGCTACTTTTAGCTGCCACTCTGCCCCTTCTAACTTTAAGCTGCTGGTCCGCTCCTTTAAGCTTTTAGCTGACACTCGTGCTTATTTTATCTTTTAGCTGCTACTTTCTTTATTTTTCTTGAGCTTTTAGCTGCTTTGCTCGTTACAGCTGCTAGCATATGTTTTGCTACAAATGTACTTTTAGCTACTGTTAACTAAAGATGATGATGAAAGGCAGCAGGGGTGATATGCATTCCTTCAAGAAATTCTCGGCCTTGAATTCATCAGAGGAGTGTTCAAACAGACGTGAGTAAAAACATGATCACCCTTCAGTTGGATCTGTTCTCTGAAGTCACATGGTTTGTCGGTGCGGAGGTTTGTGGACGACTCTCAGCTACTACCACATCAAATATCGGCTCCATCAGCTTCAGACTCATACAGTTACATGATCGCCCGCCTGTTATATAATCTGTCCTCTGCTGACGTGGAGCCAAAGAAAAGAACAATATTTGAGTCCAGTTCTCCTCTGGGATCAGAGCAGTGCCTTTTTTATTTTTTTATTCTAATCAGACGAGCGCTGCCGGGCCAGTCCCTCCTCGTGCACAAAATGTGACCTTACTCTCAGTTTGACGGCGGCACATAAAAACTCTGCTGGGCTCGTATCGATTTTCAGCAGGAGTGTCCTTTGAATCTTCAGGACAGCACAAAAAATAAAAACTCATTAATTGTTGCCTCCAAACATTTAACTTCACCGGTGAAGCTAAACGGCTCCAACGTTTCTGACACCGAGAACCCAAAAACAATCAAAGTGTAGCAGAAAAACACGAGGAGTTCGATCGGCTCGATTCACAGCAAACCAGGGGTTAAAAACCCGAACGGTCAAACCTGCTGAAACAGGAAGTGTTGGAATAACAGGAACTAAAGAGGAGGAGCCATAAATCCAGCTGTGCTGAAAATGCATATCGCCCGCCGCCTTCATGTCAGAGTTAAAACGACGACAGCTGGAGGAACTGAAGCAGCTTGGCTCAAATATTTACATTAACGTTTCGTGCGTGTGATTTTGTGCAATCTGTCAGCGCTCAGACAAACAATAAAACCGATAAATGAAAATGAGGTTGATAATTTTAATTTATCATGTGATTAATTGATTTATTATTGCGACAGGCCTAGTATCAAGTTCGTACCCAGGTTGAGTACCAAATAACTGGGCAGAGCAGCTGACTCATGACCCGAAGGTCCTGGGTTCGACCACCGGTCATTGCACACCTCGTGGTGTCTCTGAGCAGCACACCCTATCCTCAAAATACCCCCGGGGTGCCCTCAATCTCCACTGCTCCACCTGGTGGTGGATGGGTTAAATGCAGAGAGCCAATTTCACCATTGATTGGGAACATACAATGATGACAATACATAACACATTATTATTATTATTATTATTATTATTATTATTATTATTATTATTAAGAATAAAAATAGCTAAATCGATTGCAGTACTGTACAAGGTCAGAGACCTATTGAATGATAAAGCTCTGTATTTGTTGTATAACACAATCATTGTTCCACACTTAATCTATTGTATTGATGTTTGGGGGAAAGCGTGTAAAACAATCACAAAGCCTATTTTTGTATTACAGAAAAGAGCTGTAAGAATTATCACTAGAAAACATTATTGTCATCCATCCAGTACACTATTTTATCAACTGAAATTATTGAAATTCCATGATTTGGTTGATTATAATATTTTATCAATTATGTATAGGGCTCAAAATAACGATTTACCTTTAAATATCCAAATGAATTTTGTTAAAAGACAAAGTTGTTATAATCTTAAGGGGACAGAGATGTTTGTAAAACCACAATTCAGAACTAGCTTGAAGGGACGTTCTACCTCAATCCAGGGAATTAGATTATGGAATGGCTTGGAGAATGTAGTTAAAAATGCCAAGTCACTGTTTACATTTAAGAAAATGATCAAAAGGAATTTGTTGAAAAAATATATATGAATTAGCATAATGTGTATTGTATCAATTATTAGTTATGTATTAGTATTAGAAAATTAGAAAGAGTTAGTCATTTTGTACTGCTGGTGAAAGATTATTATTGTTTAATCTGATTGTTTGAAAAAAGGGCACTTCAGCATGTGACTGCTGATAGAATCGAACCCCCAACTACATAGGAGGACAACTGCTCTAACCACTCAGCCACAGCCCCCAAATATCTACTTCTGAAGTTGGCAGCTTGCCTAAATGTATTTGTCTAGTCATAACACACACACACACACACAAGTTGCCAGTCAGTGTATGATACATTAATCCAGCCTGATATGCTGTTAAAAATCAACAAAGACCCAATTGTGACTTGTCTAGAAGAAATAACTTTTTATGCAAGCTATATGAAAATAAATATGTCTCTACCTCTGTGGGTCTTCGGACACTGGGAGGAGGAAACCAGGTTCTCATAGGCTGGGCAGTATGAGCTGGTTGTAGGCTGGTCACCAGATGGCCATCAGTCATTGTGGATCTGTTCTTGGACTTGATGGTTTTCACGTGAGAGAAAGCAGACTCAGACAAGTAGTTTGAGCAGCAATGCTGTCAAGTTCAAAGTGCATCTCTTCTGATGTCAGGGTTCTTTCCTTCTGACAACAGACTCCAGAACTCTCCATCCATGCCTGGTGTTGCTCTGGATTTGATCACAGTGTCAAAATCTCATTTTCAACACAAAAGTGGTCCAACTGAAACAAGGACACTAATTTGGACACCGTCCTCAACATTAATATTTCTCACAGGAAAACACATGTAGATGGTAAGACTCATTGGATACAAACTCATTAAATCGTCTCAAATTCTAACAAGATGCTCTGAACCTGCTTGTAGTACAAAGTACATTACTACTGTATGTTGAACCGTGTTACATCTTACCCTTGGAGCTGTAGTTTGGCCTGCCTGTGTGGAAAGTTTCACAGGTCCCTGGTCACAAGTCGACTTGTGAGATGAAAGTGCTCACTGAGCTGATCATGTGTATTATGTTTTTATCCTTTTCCTGAAGCACCAAGTGAAGTTCACTGAGCAGGCCAGTGAGATCTGTGAGAAAGACTAAATCCAAAAGCCACTGGTGCCCTCCAGCTTCAACTGTTCACCATGGCCTGACAGTGTCAGAAAATCCCTGATTTCAGGCAACAACTCACAGAGTCTGGCTAAAAATGTGCCTATGTCAGGGAATTTTTGGTCAAATGTTATGGATGTTTTTATTATTATGGCTGAAAACATTCTTCCTCTCTGTCCTGAGAACAATAAGACCCAAACAAGCTGAACCATCTCCCAAAAATACTATCTTATCTCTGCGCATGAACAATGCCCACAGACTGGACTGGGGATGCAACAGTGAAGCCGTGTACAAGAAGGGACAGAGCAGACTGTACGTCTTGAGGAAGCTGAAGTTATTCAGTGTTTGCATCAAGATGCTGAATATCTTCTATAAGTCTGTTGTAGAGAGCACTATATCTTCATCAGTTATCTACTGGGGTAGCAGCACCAGAGCAAGTGATTTAAAAAAGATCAACAAGCTCATAAAGAAGGCTGGCTCAGTTCTGGAGACTCCACTAGAACCTTTGGAGATGACTGTACAAAGAAGGATTCTTCATAAAATGAAGAATATTATAGAGAACTATAGAGACTAGAGAGCTATTCTGAATTGAAAAAGCCTCCTGGATAGGAGTCGAAATGTTTTCTGCAACAAATGAAGTCCAGTTGATCTTGTATTGAACGCTTTTTTTGATTTTATCATGTCCTGGACGACTGAGAATCTTCACCAGCATATTATAGAGAACCCTCTGCATCCTCTTTTTTTCATTGATTCAACTTTTATTTAAACAGATAAGTCACATTGAGCCTCAAAGACTCATTTATAAGTGAGATCTGTTTGGATAGACATTAAAAGTGGTGAAAAATGACACAGGGTTTGGAGACAAAAAAATTCCTAACACAATTTTTACCTCTGTTTGAAGGTCCAAAATGTGGTAATGAAAAAAATCTCGCACATAATGACGCCGACATTACACGGGGGGTGGTGGACTCAAGGGTGGTGCACTGCCATAGAACAGCACGCAGAGGCACTGCAGAGTTCAGATAAAACCACTCAGTTCATATACACTACTTACTTCTGGAGAGATCTGTGCACACTCGGGGCGGGGGGCTGTAGTTGGCCAGTCAGGGAGCCGAATTTCAGATAAACACGATTGTTTTGGGGACAGGCAGAACTTCAATGACATTTACCTTCAGTCTGTGTCGGTCCACTCGCTTCCGAAATGTCCAAATTAGAATGACCATACCAATGGAACGTGCCTGAGAAAATCCTAGAGATCTAATCCATTCAGCCAAAAGTCTGGGTTTTCGAGACATGAACCAAGCTATCATGTAAGGCAGGCAGCCTGACCAGGTCCAGATTTGCTGCCGACGTCTTCCTTGTATGTTGATAGACCAGGAACCAGCCAAATCCAAAAAGCAGGAACCAGTTATCATAAATCCAATTAAATATGCGTTCTTAAGATCCACAGATGACAGCAGAGATAGACACATCATCAAATCTTCCAAGTCGATGAGATATCCAGCTGTGTGCATGCCAACAGGGCAAATCGGCTCGCCTACAGCCTGTCTTCTCTTTGAAGAAATGTTATCAGTTGTGTTGAGGGACCAACTGACCAAATTGAAGTCCATAGTTATGACTCGGAAGATTTTGTAGAAGAGAGGCTCTCAAACAGTTTCACAGACAAGACAGAGCAAAAGCAAAGCGGAGACCGAGAGGAGACGTCCGCACTTAAGAAGAGCAAGTGTCAGACTGTCATACAACAACAGAGTGTCTTTAGTCAGAGGCTTCTTCTTCAGATCCGCTATGACAGCCGGGGTTTCTTCAGATCCGCTGTATGACAGGCCGCTACAAGAGATCCTTCCTGCCCACAGCCATCAGCATCTAGAACAACTCTAATGAATCCAGGATGATGAGCTTCAACAACATTTAATTTACCTCTGGGATTAATAACATATTTTTGAATTTAATTTAATTGACATGTTTGTGTAAATGAAGAGTGCTGTGTAAGAAGACTGCAGCTGGCTCCAAGCACACCCCCTGAACTCTTTTTAACTCTTAAGCTGAGAGGGGTATGAAAGCAAGCAGCTAGCACAGCTCGTGGCTGATTCTAGGTCAGTGTTCTCTTGCATGTGCATAGGCCTGTCATGATAACAATTTTTGCTAGGTGATTAATTGTCTTAGAAATTATTGTGATAAATGATAATATTGTTTGAAATTTGACAATAATTAGTAATTACAGTATTGTCAAATTTAAGAAGAAATGCTTAATTTGTTTTGCGTGTAGTACCTTTTATCGGCCACCGGATGGTAGTATGAAACTGAACCGAAGGATGGATAGTGAGANAGAGTGCTGTGTAAGAAGACTGCAGCTGGCTCCAAGCACACCCCCTGAACTCTTTTTAACTCTTAAGCTGAGAGGGGTATGAAAGCAAGCAGCTAGCACAGCTCGTGGCTGATTCTAGGTCAGTGTTCTCTTGCATGTGCATAGGCCTGTCATGATAACAATTTTTGCTAGGTGATTAATTGTCTTAGAAATTATTGTGATAAATGATAATATTGTTTGAAATTTGACAATAATTAGTAATTACAGTATTGTCAAATTTAAGAAGAAATGCTTAATTTGTTTTGCGTGTAGTACCTTTTATCGGCCACCGGATGGTAGTATGAAACTGAACCGAAGGATGGATAGTGAGGGAGCGAGCAGTGTCTCTTTGAGGAAAATGGGACATGACATGTGCTGTCTCTCTTTGGTTCTCAAAATGGCGGACGCTCTGTGTGGTTTGAGCTCTTTAGCATAGCATTGATCACACAAAGCTTTTAATAAAAAAATCAACAAACAAGTTCTCAGCTTCGAAAAAAGCTAAGACTTAGCTTTTTAGATTTTTCTACCTGGATTATTGAGCATGCATCAGGGTAAGTTCTCAGCTTTTTGCAGAGAAAAACAACTTTTTACATGAAAGTACAGGTTTCAACTGTGAATTTTGGAGCTTCGACAAGACATGTTTATTCCCAAGGTCGGCCTGTTAGCTTAGCTCATAGCTTAGCTTCTCAGCTTAGCTGATTTTAACAATCCAAAAACGTGGTTTTGGACGGTTAAAATGGATTTTAAAGAGAAAGGGAGGGGTCAGTGAAGAGCTCTGGAGTTGAGCCTTTTGTCATCCAGTGTCTTCAGTAGAAAGAGAGAGACACGAAGAAATGATAAAGCTGATAAATGAAAATTAAGTTGATAATTTTAATTTATCATGCGATTAATTGATTACAGTAATTGTTTATTGCGACAGGCCTACATGTGCATGTATGTATCTATGTACGGTATGTAACCTGTCCTGAATGCAGTCCTTGCAAGTATGAACTCCTGTAAGTATAACTCCTGGCTCGTAAAGAGCATGCAGTCTTCATGGCGACATCCATCACTTCTTTCATTCTTCAAATCTTTCCAAATGATACCTGTTGGTGGATGATGCAGTGATGGTTCAGAATATGCGAGGACAATTCATTCTGCTTGCATAGTGCAACAAATCCACTGGTGTGACCCGTCATCGCTGGAGCGCCATCAGTTGTAACAGAAATTATTACAAAGAGTGCCAAGTTGCTCTGATAAACAAAAATATCTTCTTGTGTGTCTTCTCAAAGGCAAGTTAGTGAGGAGCTCCTCCTTGGCACTATGTCTATAAAAGCCATTCTGATCAAAACACTCTGGTGTAAACTGACTGCTGCACTGCTAGCTTGGATTTCAGCTCCTGAACTTTATGGGCTAGTGAAGTGGTTTTAGGATGAAAATCTGTCTCTTAGCTTTTGTGTGTGGTCTTCAAATGCCGTTCCAAGTTACCCTTTTCGGAGAACGTAGCGCTTCCATTACAAATAAGACAGACTTCGTATTTGAGAAAACAAAAAAATAATCGTTCTCCCACTCCGGATGAAAATAATATATTTTTGCTTGCTTGTTAGCTAATTTTTCAGCCATATTTTGGTGCAACAATAACTAGTGATCCTACTCGACTTTGTTTTGAGTGCATGAAGATGAAGTTTTATGAGATTACCGGTATGTCTTGAGTCAAGGCTCTCAAACATTGTGACTACCGTGAACAAGACCTGGCTATGTCTCATGGGAATTTAAAAAGGGGCTGGGCACTTCATGGTCAAGGCTTGAATGTTAAATAATAAGGATATAAAAAAAAAAGCTAAGATGCATTCTACAAATCTCGCGCTCGACTAGAAACCAGTCTTCGTTCTACCGGTAGATTGCAACCGACTGGTTGTGCACCCCTGATGTAAAGGCTTCTACAGTCATCGCTTCAAACTAGCAGTATCACATTTTATTTGGCTGAAAATCTTTTGACAAATATTCCCAATCACTTCCTTTCTCTTACATTTTGTTGTTGGATGTAACTGGGACCCTGTGTACATAATCTCATTTCATCACATGTACTACATGCGGTGCAAATGACAATAAAGACACTCTGACTCTGACTTTCCACAGTGACAAGATGTTCCCTGCCTTTGGTTTCGGTGCTCAGATCCCTCCGACGTGGCAGGTGACTGTTGCAGTTTTGCTGTATTTGATATTTGAACGAGTTTGGTTGTCACTCTTGATAAACAGATGTTTGTGTCTGCAGGTCAGCCACGAGTTTCCCATCAACTTCAACTCATCAAATCCATTTTGTCAAGGTAAAATCAGACAGCAAATAGCCTAAAATGATCTGAAGGTTGGGCTAGATGTGTCATATTGTGGCTTGCTATACATTTTAAGACAAAGGTAGATAGTACAAGATATCCAGCCTGTGTATGAGAATCATGTGACTTTAACTCTGTTTTTGCGTGTTTTGTAGGTATAGAAGGTGTGGCCCTCGCCTACCAGCAGTGCTTGCCACAGGTGAAGCTCTATGGCCCCACAAACTTCTCCCCCATCATCAACCATGTGGCCCAATTTGGCAGACAGGCCTTGCAGCAACAGACTGCATCTGTAAGTTGCTGAAAGTCTGAAATGAATTTATGTTTTCTGACAAATTATCTGTAGCTCTGCTCCAGTTAAATCCTTTGTCGAGGTATATGCATGAAGGAGAAGAGGTCAATAAGTAAAGATAAATGGACCAATTCCTTGATCAAAATATCCTGTCTACACGTTACAATGGTTCAGTCTGAAATGATTATCCAAAACTTAGTTTTCCTAGCTGTTTTCAGACAGTTAATACATTTCTGCTTCTTTTGCTGCCCTGAAGCAATACTTTGTCCTGCTCATCATCACTGACGGAGTGATCACAGACATGGATCAGACGCGCAGCGCTATCGTTAACGCCTCCCGGCTGCCCATGTCCATCATCATCGTCGGGGTGGGAGGTGCAGACTTCAGTGCCATGGAGTTCCTGGACGGAGACGATGGTATCCTGCGCTCAGCTACGGGCGAGGCTGCCATGAGGGACATCGTCCAGTTTGTGCCATTCAGGCAGTTTCAAAATGTGAGCCACTACACGTGATGATGTTCACCCTTTGTCGAGATGTTATGCTAAGAACGATGTTTAAATGCTGCACATCTTATTTCAGGCAAACACAGCAGCCCTTGCACAGTGTGTACTGGCAGAGTTGCCTGATCAAGTGGCCTCCTTCTTCAATTTATTTGACCTGAAGCCCCCCAACGACCCTTGCCCCTCCTAGACATGTACAAGTACCTCGACTGACTTGTTATCCTGTTTCCTGCCTTCTTTGCTAAATTAATCCTAGCTGCATGAGCTTTCAGTTTCCATACGCATCATTTTTTCAGAGAGTTTATGTTTTGCCTTTGTGCCACACAGTATGTGAGGACTGAAGCTGAAAGAAAAACAACAACTACATAATGACAAAGTAAAAACACATTGTTAAAAACATTCTGTATACATATTAAAAATAACCAAGCAAACATATTAAATGTATTAGTATTAAAATTAGAGCCTGGCTGATATGGAAATTTTAGCTTTTGCCAATATTGATGGGGGTGGGGGGCACACACCGATAACCTATGTAATGGCTGAAAATATAAACCACGACCAGGAAGAAAATGGTTCTTTGTGGCGTTGTTTTTGCATGAAAAGCTACAGAAAGCACACATCTGCCGTTAGCGCAATTATAGGGCCTGTTATTTTTACGCACAACATGCAGCCTTTTTGTTTAAATTTAGCCTGCATGAAACGTGCGTGGTGCGCACACGCCGCTAAGCGCTACCCTAAAACACCCCAAGAGGCATGGTCGAGCGGATGCTCAACCACCTCGGGTTTTTTCTTATGCCGGTGACTGCTTTGCTACCAGCTGCAGGCGCTCTCCTCCTGAAACTGCCCGGCATAAATCAGGAGGCTGAGCTAGCGCTAAGGAATTTTTTCTGTCCCTCTTCCTTCCCCGCCCCATCGGATGATCTGGCGGGAAGGTTTTTGGCGCTGCCCCAGCTCGTCGCCCAGACCCTATCTGATCCTCCTTTCCAGCTGTGACGTCACACTGGAATGAGGCTACAACTGGGCCCGGCAAGCTCTGATGGCTCCCGTCTCCACCTTCGCCTCCATCACCAGAGTGGATGGTTTTACCGAGCAGAGTTTTCCCTCGGTTCCTCCTCTGGAGCCAAGCCTTGCGGAGACGTTCGGGGCAAAGGCTTCCAGGATGGATCAGCGACCGGTCTCTCCAGGAAAGCCATGTTCAAATGATCATTAATATAATAATAATAATAATAATAATCATTTTATTTAAAAGGGCCTTTCAGGACACCCAAGGACACTTAACAAACGAATACAGTTCAAACATTATCAGTGACAAATTGAAATATAAAATACATAAAGATTATAAAATGCAAAATAATAAAAATACATTTAGTAAAGTTAATGATAAGCTAGTCTAAAGAGATGTGTTTTCAGGGCAGTCTTGAACAGAGAAAGGGAGGTGGTGTTTCGAAGGTCTGGTGGTAGAGCGTTCCAGAGGTGAGGGGCAGAGCAGGTGAAGGCCCTGCTCCCCATGGTGGAGAGGCGGGCAGAGGGTACATGGAGATGTAGCGAAGAGGAGGATCTGAGAGAGCGTGATGGGATGGAGATTTGTAGGAGGTCAGATAGATAAGGAGGGGCAAGGTTGTGGATAGCTTTGAACGTGAGAAGTAGAATTTTGAAGATGATGCGTGATTTAACCGGGAGCCAGTGGAGCTGCTCCAGGACAGGAGTGATGTGGTTATAGTAGGAGGTTTGAGTGATGACATGGGAAGCTGAGTTCTGGACCATCTGTAACTTGTGGAGAGATTTGTTAGGGAGGCCATAGAGAAGGGAGTTGCAGTAGTCGATACGGGAAGTCACAAGACTGTGCACCAGGATGGCTGTGGAGCGGGGTGTGAGAGGACGGAAACGGTTAAAATTACGGAGGTGGAAATAGGCAGACAGAGTAATATTGTTGATGTGTGAAGTGAAGGAGAGAGTGGTGTCGAGGATGACACAGAGACTCTTGACCTGAGGGGAGGGGGATAGCAGAGAGTTGTTAAGGGGGACGAGAAGAGGTTCTGATTTTGAAATAATCAGTTATAGTATAATAATAGTGCAGTTTAAGCTCTCTAACCGAGCTCTCTAACCGAGCTCTCTAACCGAGCTCTCTAACCGAGCTCATCAATGTTCGTTCCAGGAGGCCATGGCGAACAGCAACGTTGCCCTGCTGGCCTTCAGCATCTCCAAGAGGCTGATCGATTATGGGGAGACAATTCCACATGCTGACAATCAAACAGCTGCTGGAGAACAATCACCAACAGGACTGGTTCACCTCCTTCGACCTGAAGGATGCATTTGTTCACATCTCCATCATCCCGAAACACAGAAAACTTCTGCATTTCTCCTTCCAGGGGGGTCCTGTATCAGTACAACCGCCTGCTGTTTGGTTACTCCCTTGCCCTACGCACGTTCTCCAAATGTGTGGTGAGACGGCCCTGCAGCCATTATGTACGGCGGGAATGAGAATCCTCTTTATCTGGACAATCTGCTTTTATTAGCTCGATCCAGAGAGGAAACAGCTGTACTGACCAGAGTTTTAGCAAAACAATCTGTTAAACCTGTTTTTTTCTCTGTAAATTGGGACAAAATTTCTGCTCTCCCATCCCAGATGATTATTATCTGGGAATGGAGCTAAACTCAAACATGATGAGAGCCCGATTATCACAGCTGAGAGCCGATGCTCTGTCAGCTCAGCTCCGCCGTGTCAAATCCCGCAGCGTAGTGACAGCTCTGTCTGTCATGCGCCTCCTGGGAACAATGTCAGCTGCTCACGTTGTGGTTCCACTGGGCCTGCTTCACATGAGACGTCTTCAGAGATGGTTTACCCATCTGCACATAGATCTGGTGCACCAGAAGAGACAGATGATCTCTGTCCCTCCCTCCGTGGGAGCCGATCTGAATCACTGGGGAATCCTCCTCACTCTGTCAGAGGGAGTTCCCATCAACAGGCCTGTCACACGTCTCAGTTTTCCACAGAGATGTCCATGTCGGGTGGGGGGAAGTGCCTGTCCCAGACGGTGGGATCACAGTGGCCAGATCACACATCTTCCCACATTAATGTGCTCGAGTTTCTCACAGTACTGAAGGTGTGTCGGCAATTTGCTCCTCTGCTGCAGGATCAGCATGCTCTGATCCACACAGACAACAAGTGGCAGCAGCGTACATAAATCGCCAGGGGGGCGTGCGCTCAGCCCAGCTGTTGCATATTGCAAGACAGCTGTTGTGCTCGGCACAAACACACCTGCTCTCCATCAGAGCAGTGTACATCCCCGGCGTCCTGAACAGAGGATTGCACATCATGTCGAGGGGTGGTCCTCGCCACGGGGACTGGAGCCTCCATCCCAAGCTGATCTCTCGGATCTGGAGCAGGTTCGGCCGAGCAGCAATGGATCTGTTCGCCACACGGGAGAATGCCCAGTGTCAGCTGTGGTTCTTACTGAGTCCATTAGACGATCCACCTTTAGGGGTGGACGCCTTCGCTCACAGCTCGTGGCCCAAAAAGCTCTTATACGCGTTCCCTCCAGTTCCGCTCATGCCACTGGTCCTGGATCGAGTCTGGGAGGAAGAGCTGTCAGTCATCCTTGTGGCTCCCGAGCGAAAGAACGCTTCATGGTTTCCGAACCTACAAGAGCTGGTGTCGGGCCGGCCGTGGAAACTGCCGTGGAGGGAGGGTGTACTCCTCTAGGCAGAATGAGCGATCAGGAGCTACCCGGAAATAGGTCAGCACCTCTGGGTTTGGCTGCTGAACAGACCCGCTTAGAGAGCCTGGGCCTCCCACAGGATGTGGTACGTACAATCAAAGGCGCACGAGCCGCGTCCACCATAGTGTTTTACACATCAAAGTGGACAGCTTTTCAGCGCTGGTGTGCGGAGAAAGGCGTGCAAGCCATTTCATGTCAGCTAGGCTGCGTGCTGTCATTCTACAGCAGCTGATGGACAGAAATTTAGCGTTCATCACAATTGACTTATGCTACAGCTATTTCTTCCCGTCATGAAGGTTTCAGTGATGGAACCGTTTTTAATCACCCACTGATGAAACGTTTTCATGAAAGGTGTACGGAGACACAGACCCGTGTCACGCCCACTAGCTCCTCAATGGGACCTAACAATGGTTTTACGTGCATTGATTAGAGCTCCGTTTGAGACTCTAGATGAGGTTCCACTTAAATTTCTGTCATTTAAAACAGCCCTGCTGTTAGCGCTGACATCTGCAAAGAGAGTGAGTGATTATCTGCTCTCTCTGTTGCTTCCTCAGGTCTCAGGATTCAAGCTGATGGCAGCTCAGCCATGCTGCGTCCTAACCCTGCTTTTACTTCTAAAAGCATCACAAGTTTTCTCAGATCGAGAGTGATCACTTTGGATGGTTTTCATCCTCCTCCTCATAACTCTGAGGAGGAAGCAACGTCTCACCTCCTCTGCCCAGTGTGCGCACTCTCATGTTACGTGGCGTGCACGGCTGCACTACGCCACTCTCAGTGTCTGTTTGTGCATTACAAGATGTTTCCATTTCTCCATGACCCGTTCTGTTCTCAGGGTTATGACAGAATGATTATTATTTTTCATAGTAATAACCTGGGTTCACGCCTGCCTGCATGCAGACGCAGTGTGATGTTCATTATCAGTCACAGTTCATGACTGCTGATGTTACTGATCTGTTCGTCATGAGGAGGTGTTGACTGCTCTGCTCATCATTAAACTGTTACACCTTGTAACCTTCGTTGTTCCTATTCACAGCAGTAGGTATGTTATATCAGCCTTTTCTCTCACCAGAGATCATTCGTTTCTCTGGTGCGCTACTGCGCATTAAGCGCATAATTATGCACATAGAAGGCTGAGTGATTAAAGCTCCACTGACATCATCTTTTAACTTTCCATAAAATGGCACAACATATATATATATATTAAGATTGACCTCTGATCGTTTTTGCTAAAACAATGTGAAATGAATGAAAATTCCTCTCAAAAACAGTTTAAAATTAGCGCCTTTTTTTTCACACGATAAATACGGGGTTTCCCCGTCGCGCGATTATGACGTCACTTCCAGACTCGCGTCAAATGCGCACCTTGTTTACAATGGACAAGATAACGCGACCCGTCCAATTTAGCCATCTAAAACTTTATATTTTAGCGGTTTGACTCCAGAGAAGCCAAAGTTATTTCCAGTAAACAGCAGGTTATAATTTTTTTTCAGCTCCTGCTGGTTTTTGGAGACTTTTCACTTCAGGAAGTGAGCAGCTCTGTGAGGTCTTACACAGCAGCTGATATGAGAGTCAGAAGGAATTCTACATGTAAATAGTTTTCACAGCACTGAAATGGTAATATATTAGTTAATGTTTCTAATAATTATTCAACATTAATTTATAGTTTAAAAAATTAGTCCCTTTTAAATTATCTGTTAAATATATTATTCTTTTACTTTATTTTGTTTGTGTTTTCAGGTTTCCAGGTCTCCAGTCCATCACCTGAGGCTCTTCCTGAACCACTAGTACAACCCAGACTTTCACATCACAGCAGGTAAGATTGCATCAACAAAAAGAATAGTACTCAACAATATTCTTTGATGTAAATCTGTTGATTTTCTGTGGTTCTGATGAGGGAAGTGACAAAGTGGATGCAGCATTCAGCCCATAATGGACCCAGATGTCCCCTGCGTCCAGACCTACAACACCTGGACATCCAGGAGCGTGCACGAGGAGGTGGTGGAGTCTGAAGACATTAGTTTGACCCATTGTCTTAATATACAGTATACTGCATATGATATATACTGTGTGTGTCTGTGTGTTTTATCATCAATCCACAGAAATGTCTTCACCTGAAGAGTGTACCCAGGTGGAGGAGAACAAACCTTGATATTGTTAAAGAACAGATGGAGACATCTTCAGGATCTGTAGAACATCAGGACTGATGCTGCAGAAAGCTACGTTTGTGCATCAAGACATCAAAATATGCAGAAATACTACAACTGGACAGAGCATGGAGATGAAAATGAATCAATGAATTTAATATTTTTTCTGACTGTTCAAATGAACATATTGTTTGAAAAAAAAAGGATAACAATGAACCAAGTGTTTCTGTAGTTATGTGTAAATAAAGTTACAGTAGTACACTATATTATCTGTTAGTGTTGAGTTATTCTTTGTGAGAATATTTGTGTATCTGTTTTAATTTCATTCGTTCATCTACAACTCACAGCTCATACTTTAGTAAAAACAAAATTGGTGAATGTTGAAAAAAACATTTTATTAAAATAAAACCATCCCATATTATCAAATAAATGAAAACCTCTGGGGAAACATTAATATGAACAGATTATCAAAAAAAAATTGAGTTTAAAAAATATCAGCAAGTGGTGTTTGACTTCATCAGCTCTGTAAAAATGACTCCAACACCTCCTCGTCCACCCTCCTGTCCAGGTGTTGTAGGTCTGGACGCAGGGGACATCTGTCTAGTTTCTCCTCATCTTGCTGCTTGTACACTTCTTCAGACTCCACCACCTCCTCGTGCACGCTCCTGGATGTCCAGGTGTTGTAGGTCTGGACGCAGAGGACATCTGGGTCCATTATGGGCTGAATGCTGCATCCACTTTGTCACTTCCCTCATCAGAACCACAGAAAATCAACAGATTTACATCAAAGAATATTGTTGAGTACTATTCTTTTTGTTGATGCAATCTTACCTGCTGTGATGTGAAAGTCTGGGTTGTACTAGTGGTTCAGGAAGAGCCTCAGGTGATGGACTGGAGACCTGGAAACCTGAAAACACAAACAAAATAAAGTAAAAGAATAATATATTTAACAGATAATTTAAAAGGGACTAATTTTTTAAACTATAAATTAATGTTGAATAATTATTAGAAACATTAACTAATATATTACCATTTCAGTGCTGTGAAAACTATTTACATGTAGAATTCCTTCTGACTCTCATATCAGCTGCTGTGTAAGACCTCACAGAGCTGCTCACTTCCTGAAGTGAAAAGTCTCCAAAAACCAGCAGGAGCTGAAAAAAAATTATAACCTGCTGTTTACTGGAAATAACTTTGGCTTCTCTGGAGTCAAACCGCTAAAATATAAAGTTTTAGATGGCTAAATTGGACGGGTCGCGTTATCTTGTCCATTGTAAACAAGGTGCGCATTTGACGCGAGTCTTGAAGTGACGTCATAAGCGCGCGACGGGGAAACCCCGTATTTATCGTGTGAAAAAAAGGCGCTAATTTTAAACTGTTTTTGAGAGGAATTTTCATTCATTTCACATTGTTTTAGCAAAAACGATCAGAGGTCAATCTTAATATATATATATGTTGTGCCATTTTATGGAAAGTTAAAAGATGATGTCAGTGGAGCTTTAAATGTGTTTGTGCGAGCAGATGCTTCATGTTTGTGTCTGGATGGACCCAGTGAGGCATAGACTACATCCTGCTTCGCCTTTAACCCACTAGTGCCATTAGCAGCACCTGTTAGCATTAGCCCCTCCGAAAAAGTCTGTTGGCGCGGTTTCTCCGCTTTTTAGCATGTAGGGGCCAAGATGGTGTAGTGGCAGGGCTTCCGACTTGGGACCCGAAGGACGCGGGTTCGCGCCCCAGCCACTACACACCTTGGGGTGTCTATGAGTGCACACCTAATTCTCCAGCTCCCCGGACGCTTTCTATGGCTGCTCATTGCACCACCTGGTGGTGGTTGGGTTAAATGCAGATACGAAATTCGTCAGTGTATGGGAAA
>JBBPBX010042842.1:0-18479 GCA_038048925.1 Garcialebias charrua | reverse complement strand
TGTTTAGATGTTTACTGTTGCACCGAGGGACTGAGAGAAACGCAATTTCGGTCCTGTGTATGTCCTGCACTGTACATATTGCAGATCTGACAATAAAGTTGACTTTGACTTTGACTTTGATATGAACTAAGAAAAGCATCAACTAAAAATACACTAAGCACTAGTAGCATAAAAACATCACTTCGAACAGCAGCATGAACATGAGTCTGTATGAGCAGATGAGCACGAATGAACACAGCAACATGAAACGGATCAGCAGCAACATGAAACAGATCAGCAGCAACATGATGTGATTTTTTCACAGTGATTATCCTGGAGTGGGATCTGGAGCAACATCCATCCATCCAATATGTTTTTACCCGCTTCTTCCATTTTGGGTTACGGGGTCGCCGGTGCCCATGTCCAGCAATCACTGTGCGAGGGGCGGGGTACACCCGACAGGTCTCCAGTCCATCACAGGGACACATAGAGAGAAACTAGACAAACCAACCATTCACTTTCTCACTCACACCTAGGGACAATTTAGAGTTACCAATCAGTCTAACATGCATGTTTTTGGTCTGTGGGAGGAAACTGGAATACCCGGAGAAAACCCATGCATGCATGGAGAGAACATGCAAACTCCACCCAGATTGGCCCCAATGACCGGGATTAGAACCGGGGACCTGCTCACTGAGAGGCAGCAGCTCTACCAGTTGTGCCCTGGAGTAACAAAACCAAATAAATAAAAATAAAAAATGGGAATAAAATTTGGACATCTTGATAATGTAGTGGTGTAATGGTACACGTGGGTGTATTGAACAGTTTCTGTACAGCATGTTCGGTCCAGTCCACATGTGTACCGTTTCTGTTATTTTTTCACTCATTAAATTTTATTAACCAGATATTATGTTTATTATGATTAACTAACTTTTATAATTCATACGCGGATTTGCGCTATTTTTATTTAAAATGCAGTACCGCTAATAACTAATTATCTATCAGTAAAAACGAAAAAACTTATTTACGGGCTCTCGTTGGCTCTCGTAGCTGCTTGTTTACCTTTTTCCCCCTTGGTGAGGGAGCAGAGAGGAGGGAGGGGGAGCAGAGGGGAGAACAGACGCGGATCTACCATGTAGGCAAATGATGCCGTTGCCTGGGGCTCCCAATCAGCAGGGGCCCCGGCCCCGCCGTGCCCCGGCCAGTCACCTACATCCCTAACATTGCTCATGCTTGTTAATGTACATTTAACATAAAAATAATTATAGTTACGATGAAAACGATAATTAAAAACGCAATACAAAAACCGGTCGATTTCTGTATCCCCCTACTAAAAATGGACTATTCCATCTTGACATCTTCCGGGTCAGAGGTGAACTCGGGTGCTAATTCTGTGGCTAGCTGGTTGCGCTCGGTGTCTTCATAAATCATGAGAGAACCCCGCTGTATCAAGCCAAATTAACGCGGCCGGAGGATTGTATTGTGTGTTTTGTGTCAACCACTCGACGGTGAGTCGTTCGTTTTATGTATATGGGTTCCTTTTATGAAAAAGAAATGCGGTGGAGACATGCCCACGTATTTGAGATTTAAAAGTGGTCTTAGTGATTAAAAGATCATTCTCTTTTTGTTAATTTCGTGGCCGAATAGAATATATATACGTAAAGTATTAAATAAATCCTTTGATTTTTGTAATTTCATCCTTTTAGGATCATTTTAGTTACTTTTCATTAAATCTGTTGACTGCCTATAGAAATTTGGAATTGGTTTAATTTATTTTGGGTTGCGCAAGAAAAAAGAAATTACTATTTGTTTTTTGAAACAATATTGAAGTAAATTAAGCTTAATTGACTCTTATATGAATTAAACTTGGATACAACTTGGAAGTGCACTTTAAAACTTGATCTGTAACTTTAATTTGATATGTACTGTTGATGTGGTCTTTGAATTGAAGTTATAATAATAATAATAATAATAATAATAATAATAATAATAATAATAATAATAATAATAATAATAATAATAATAATAATAATAAACTGTATTGTACAGCACCTTCCTACAATGCCTTGCATTGACCAAGGTACTTAACAGGACATTTGAATGATTCTTGAAGAATACCTGCTGGAATCATTTTATTTGTTTTTGTGAATGTTTAACTATGTGAATGTTTAACTATTTTTGATAACTGTTTAGTCCTATGTATATAGTAATGCTAATTTTTGTTTTGTTTATGGCCTTGTTTAGGTCAGGTTTTTTTTCACCCCCTGTTCCCACCCAGGATGGCAAGCTACCGGATCACCGCAGCTGTGCGGTAGGACTTAAATTGCACCAAACTATTTGTTTTTTTCTGGACATATTACCCTGGATCATGAACTACAAACTACCAGATTATTGATTGATGGACCTTTAATCATCCGGGATTCAAGAACTGATTTAAAATAGAAAAAAAAAGAACTCTTGGGTGTAATCAGGGTCTGTTTTGTTGTGTGTATTTTGTCTATCGGTTATACTCAAAGAAAATGATTATTATTACAAACAATATTATTATCAGAGTCAGAGTCAGATAGTCTTTATTGTCATTTGCACCGCATGTAGTACATGTGATGAGATTAGATTATGTACACGGGGTCCCAGTTACATCCAACAACAAAATGTAAGAGAAAAACAGTAATAACATCTAGGATATGGACCGCTAGTTGGCATCCATCCATCCATTTTCTTCCGCTAATCCGGGGTCGGGTCGCGGGGGTAGCAGCCTAAGTAGGGAGGCCCAGACTTCCCTCTCCCCAGCCACTTGGAGCAGCTCCTCTGGGGGAATCCCAAGGCGTTCCCAGGCCAGCCGAGAAACATAGTCCCTCCAGCGTGTCCTGGGTCTTCCTCTGGGTCTCCTCCCGGTGGGACATGCCCGGAACACCTCACCAGGGAGGCGTCCAGGAGGCATCCTAACCAGATGCCCGAGCCACCTCAACTGGCTCCTCTCGATGTGGAGAAGCAGCGGCTCTACTCCGAGTCCCTCCCGGATGACTGAGCTTCTCACCCTATCTCTAAGGGAGAGTCCAGACACCCTGCGGAGAAAACTCATTTCAGCCGCTTGTATCCGAGATCTCGTTCTTTCGGTCATAACCCAGAGCTCATGACCATAGATGAGGGTGGGAACGTAGATCGATCGGTAAATTGAGAGCTTTGCCTTTTGACTCAGCTCTCTCTTCACCACGACAGACCGGTACAGCGCCCGCTTCACTGCGGATGCTGCACCTATCCGCCTATCGATCTCACGCTCCAGTTTTCCCTCATTCGTGAACAAGACCCCGAGATACTTAAACTCCTCCACTTGGGGCAGGACCTCCTCCCCGACCTGGAGAGGGCATGCTACCCTTTTCCGGCTCAAGACCATGGCCTCGGATTTGGAGGAACTGATCCTCATCCCGGCCGCATCACATTCAGCTGCAAACCGCTCCAGCGAAAGCTGTAGATCACGAACTGATGAAGCCAATAGGACCATATCATCTGCAAAAAACAGAGAAGAGATTCTAAGGCCACCAAAACGGATCCTCTCAACACCTTGGCTGCGCCTAGAAATTCTGTCCATAAAAGTTATGAACAGAATCGGTGACAAAGGGCAACCTTGGCGGAGTCCAACTCTCACCGGAAACGAGCCTGACTTACTGCCAGCGATGCGGACCAAGCTCTGACACCGGTCGTACAGGGACCTAACAGCCCATATCAAAGGGCCTGGTACCCCATACTCCCGGAGTACCCCCCACAGAACCCCCCGAGGGACGCGGTCGAATGCCTTTTCCAAGTCCACAAAGCACATGTAAACTGGTTGGGCAAACTCCCACGCACCCTCCAGGACCCTGCTGAGGGTGTAGAGCTGGTCTAGTGTTCCACGACCAGGACGAAAACCACATTGCTCCTCCTGAATCCGAGGTTCGACTATCCGACGGTTGGCAATGTAGGTCGCTAGTTGGCAATGTAGTGCAAATATTGCATAACTTGCTGGCTACCAATTGTTGAATTTAAATAGCGGTTTAGAATTTAGCTTCCCCTAATTTTCATAAGACATTAGTGCTTTTGAAATTGCGGACCTAAATAAATAAATTAGTGCTTTAGAAATAACGGAACTAATTTTTGGATTAGCGCTGCCCAGCACTACTGTTTTACCATGGTGTGGATAGAAAGAGAAATGGAGTAGGGGTGGTCCTGAAGGAGGAGTTGGCAAATAATGTAGTAGAGGTGAAGAGAGTGTCAGATAGGGTGATGTGTCTGAAGGTAGAAGTAGAAGGTCTGATGCTAAACATAGTCAGTGGTTATGCTCCACAGGTTGGATGTGATGGGGAGGAGAAAGATAAATTTTGGAAAGATTTGGATGAAGTGATAGAGAGTATTCCCAGGGAGGAAAGAGTGGTGATTGGAGCAGACCTGAATGGACATGTTGGTGAAGGAAACAGAGGGGATGAGGAAGTGATGGGTAGGTTTGGTGTCAAGGAAAGAAACCAGGAAGGACAGATGGTGGTGGATTTTGCCAAGAGAATGGAAATGGCTATAGTCAATACCTATTTCCAAAAGAGGGAGGAACATAGAGTGACCTATAAGAGTGGAGGAAGGAGTACACAGGTCGACTACATTCTGTGTAGAAGAGGAAACCTGAGGGAGATTGGAGACTGTAAGGTTGTGGCAGGGGAGAGCGTGGCCAGACAGCATCGGATGGTTGTGTGTAGAATGACTGTTGTTGTGAAGAAGAGAAAAAGAGTAAAATCAGAGAAGAAGACCAAATGGTGGAAGCTAAAGAAGGAAGAATGTTGTGAGAAATTCAGAGAGGAGCTGTTAAAGGCTCTGGGTGGTAAGAAAGAGCTTCCAAGTGACTGGGCTACTACAGCAACAGTAATTAGAGAGACAGGTAGGAAGGTACTTGGTGTGTCATCTGGACAGAGAATGGATGATAAGGAAACCTGGTGGTGGAATAGTGAAGTGCAGGACGCCATTCAAAGAAAGAGATTAGCCAAGAAGAAATATGACAGTGAGAGGACTGAAGAGAGGAGACAGGAATATAAGGAGATGGGACATAGAGCAAAGAGGGAAGTAGCTAAGGCAAAGCAGAGGGCGTACAATGAGTTATATGGGAGACTGGACACTAAAGAGGGCGAGAAGGACTTGTACCGATTGGCAAGACAGAGGGATCAGGCTGGAAAGGATGTGCAACAGGTTAGGCTTATTAAAGATGGGAATGGGAATGTTCTAACAAGTGAGGAGAGTGTGATGGGAAGATGGAAGGATTACTTTGAGGAGCTAATGAATGAAGAGAATGAAAGAGAAAGAAGAGTGGAGGTCATAGAAACTGTGGACCAGGAAGTGGGAAAGATTAGTGAGGGTGAAGTCCGGAAAGCTTTGAAAAGAATGAAGAAGGGGAAGGCAGTAGGACCTGATGACATACCAGTGGAGGTTTGGAAATGTCTTGGAGAGGTGGCAGTGAGGTTTTTGACTCAAATATTTAATGGAATATTTGAGGGTGAGAAAATGCCTGAAGAATGGAGAAGAAGTGTGCTGGTTCCCATTTTTAAGAACAAGGGTGATGTACAGAGTTGTAGCAACTACAGGGGAATTAAGTTGATGAGCCACACAATGAAGATCTGGGAGAGAGTTGTGGAAGGAAGGCTTAGACAAGAGGTGACTATCTGTGAGCAGCAGTGTAGTGGGCATGACCGTGTCCACTTTGATACACCTGTGTATTTTTGAACTGTTCCAGAGATGACCTTAACTGACCTCTCAGTAAAGCAAGACATTTACCACAAAATTATTCCATTAGTTGTAATCTGGGAACATAGTCAACAAAAGAGACTATTTCTATCTTTGATTTTATTCTAATGTGATCAAAAGAATAACTTTTGTCATTTTCATGATATATGTTATATGCTGTTATTCTTTTAATATGGAGTATTACTGTGTTACTTGACCAAATGAAAGTGTCTACTCAAAATATCTATGACAAAGTTGAATGAGGTGTCAGATTGACTTGCTCAGGAGTTGTTTTTGTTGAGTTCAGCTAAAATTCTCGTTAGCGTCGAGATGTCTCCTCTCTTTCAGACACTTTTCCAAAACATTCCTCTTTGTTATCTAAGCAGACTTGCTGTCAACCTTGAGTTTCCACTTCACGTTTTCACACTCCTCTTGGCCCACGGACCAATGAGGAAAGTGTGTTCTAATCTCAACATTTTTGAGTAAAAGCGTTTGTTTGCATGAACGCTTCAGAGTTTGGAAGGAACCAGAAGGTTCCTGAGAGTTTCTGGGAACTTCAAGACATGAAGACGTCCCAAAGAGCTGAATGAATGCCTGTCACCCGCCAAGGACAGTCATTCAGCTAAGGACTAAATAACATGCTGTTATGAGTCCACTTCGAACGAGCGTAAGCTCAAAACTTTGTTTATTCCTTCCTGGAATAAGTTTATCTTGAAGTCAGAGGCCAGGAGCTGACGCATTTTCTGATGACCAACGCGGAACCCAGGAGACGTTGAAAACGTAAACTAGAACCAGTTTTGGACGTGCTGGGCCTGAAGGACTCTGTGCATCTGAAGGCTGGTGTCATTTCTTTATCAGACTCGTCGTCGAAGGTAAAGAGCTGTTTACAAAACGTACCTGGATTTTAGCAGAAATCTGATGAGAAGTGTCACTTTTGGTAACATGCTCAAGACAATTTCCTTTAACCCATCTCTCCATCTTTCCTCCTATCTTTTTCCCTCAAATTCTAAGCTGGAAACTAATTAAGTTAAAGAGCCCTCAGACTAAATATGTTTAACATCCAGTATTGAAGTCTGTTGTGTTAAATTTAACTGTGCTGACATGTTAATTTGAAAGAAAGTGAAATCATGTCAATCAAGTGTAATGGTGTTGATTTTAGTTGATTCATTTTAAATAAATGATAGTGTCTCTTTGACATATCAAACTAAGTTAATGTCCATTGTCACTCTATGGCTTCTGTTTTATTTATCCATCATAAAGATCACATAAATATTGGGTAAACTGAAAAAGAAAAGAATCTGTGAAATTACTATTCAATCTGAATAAGTAAATTAATTAAGGTAAAGAGGTCAGTATTAATATTGACCTCCTCATAATCCTTTACAGCAGTATGGTTTCATGCCAAGAAAGAGCACCACAGATGCCATCTTTGCTTTGAGGATGTTGATAGAGAAGTACAGAGAGGGTCAGAAAGAACTCCATTGTGTGTTTGTGGATTTAGAAAAAGCATATGACAGGGTGCCAAGAGAGGAGGTGTGGTATTGCATGAGGAAATCTGGAGTGGCAGAAAAGTATGTTAGACTGGTACAGGACATGTATGAAGACAGCAGGACAGTGGTGAGATGTGCTGTAGGAGTGACAGATAGCTTCAAGGTGGAGGTGGGATTGCATCAAGGATCGGCTCTGAGCCCCTTCTTGTTTGCTCTGGTGATGGACCGACTAACAGATGAGGTCAGGCAGGAATCCCCATGGACTATGATGTTTGCAGATGACATTGTGATATGTGGTGAGAACAGGGAACAGGTGGAAGAGAACTTGGAGAGGTGGAGGTATGCACTTGAAAGAAGAGGAATGAAAGTCAGCCGTAGTAAGACAGAGTACATGTGTGTGAATGAGAGGGAGGCCAGTGGAACAGTGAGGCTACAAGGAGCAGAGGTCACAAAGGTGCAGGACTTCAAGTACTTGGGGTCCACTGTCCAGGAAAATGGGGAATGTGGTAAAGAGGTGAAAAAGAGAGTCCAGGCAGGATGGAGTGGATGGAGAAAAGTTTCAGGAGTGATTTGTGACAAAAAGGTGTCAGCAAAGGTCAAAGGAAAAGTTTACAAGACAGTGGTGAGACCAGCTATGTTGTATGGTCTGGAGACAGTGTCATTGACAAAAAGACAGGAGAAAGAACTGGAAGTAGCAGAAATGAAGATGCTGAGGTTCTCCTTAGGAGTGACAAGGATGGATAAGATCAGGAATGAGATCATCAGAGGTACAGCACATGTTGAACAACTGGGAGATAAAGTTAGGGAGGCCAGACTGAGATGGTTTGGACATGTCCAGAGGAGGGACAGTGGGTATATTGGTAGAAGGATGTTAGAAATGCAGCTGCCAGGAAAAAGACAAAGAGGAAGGCCAAAGAGGAGATATATGGATGCAGTTAGAGAGGACATGAAGGTAGTTGGAGTGAGGACAGAGGATGCAGAGGACAGAGTGAGGTGGAGGAGGATGACTTGCTGTGGCGACCCCTGAAAAGGGAAAAGCCGAAAGAAGAAGAAAAATAATTTGTTTTAATATTTCTTGTATTTGTCTTCTGCTTCGTTTGTTCTCACCTTCAACAAAGATGAATACAAATCATTCTTTTTTTTAACAGGCATTTCTTAACCCATTGGTCATCCATGGTTTTTCAACAACTTTTCCTTTTAATACCGGTAGTTGTTTTGCACACAATTTTTTTCATACAGAGACCCCAAAATATTTATAAACATATCATATGCTCTGTTCACATCTTTAACATACACATTCTTCCAATTTTGTTTTTTAAAAATCATCTTTTAGTTTGTCCAAAACTCTTTTTGATGTGTTTATTATTTTCCCATCAACTGTAACTGTTGTATCACTGCACAGATAAGTTTTACAAATTACAAAAATTGGCAAATGATCACTTATCCATCCATCCATCCATCCATTTTCATCCGCTTATCCGGGGTCGGGTCGCGGGGGTAGCAGCCTAAGTAGGGAGGCCCAGACTTCCCTCTCCCCAGCCACTTGAAGCAGCTCCTCTGGGGGAATCCCAAGGCGTTCCCAGGCCAGCCGAGAAACATAGTCCCTCCAGCGTGTCCTGGGTCTTCCTCTGGGTCTCCTCCCGGTGGGACATGCCCGGAACACCTCACCAGGGAGGCGTCCAGGAGGCATCCTAACCAGATGCCCGAGCCACCTCAACTGGCTCCTCTCGATGTGGAGAAGCAGCGGCTCTACTCCGAGTCCCTCCCGGATGACTGAGCTTCTCACCCTATCTCTAAGGGAGAGTCCAGACACCCTGCGGAGAAAACTCATTTCAGCCGCTTGTATCCGAGATCTTGTTCTTTCGGTCATAACCCAAAGCTCATGACCATAGATGAGGGTGGGAACGTAGATCGATCGGTAAATTGAGAGCTTTGCCTTTTGACTCAGCTCTCTCTTCACCACGACAGACCGGTACAGCGCCCGCTTCACTGCGGACGCTGCACCTATCCGCCTATCGATCTCACGCTCCAGTTTTCCCTCATTCGTGAACAAGACCCCGAGATACTTAAACTCCTCCACTTGGGGCAGGACCTCCTCCCCGACCCGGAGAGGGCATGCTACCCTTTTCCGGCTCAAGACCATGGCCTCGGATTTGGAGGAACTGATCCTCATCCCGGCCGCATCACACTCGGCTGCAAACCGCTCCAGCGAAAGCTGTAGATCACGATCTGATGAAGCCAATAGGACCACATCATCTGCAAAAAACAGAGAAGCGATTCTAAGGCCACCAAAACGGATCCTCTCAACACCTTGGCTGCGCCTAGAAATTCTGTCCATAAAAGTTATGAACAGAATCGGTGACAAAGGGCAACCTTGGCGGAGTCCAACTCTCACTGGAAACGAGCCTGACTTACTGCCGGCAATGCGGACCAAGCTCTGACATAATTGATCACTTATATCAGTCATAAATATTCCACTCAACAATTCTACATTTCTTATGTTGGTGAAAATATTGTCAATAACTGTTGCGCTATGGGTTGTGATTCTTGTCGGTCTAGATATTAGTGGATAAAGATTCAAGCTGTACATTGCGTCCTTAAACACGCCAATGTTGCGGTCGTTGCAGTCTCCTGTTTGGGAACATTATTATTTATTAACCTTTATTTAATCAGGCAAATCCCATTGAGATCACAGATCTCTTTTGCAAGGGAGGCCTGACTTTCTTGTTAAAAGACAAATGGACAAATCCAAAGCTGTGTGTCGACGTTGTTTCACGGAGAGATTGGATCTGCAGCAGGCAACACGTTTAACTTGTTAACGCACTTGAAACGATATCATCCAAATGTGACCGTAGCTTGGTGCAAAAACCGATAGCAACAGCATTTAAACAACCTTAATCAGGTAATTCAGATAGGTCCAAAGCAATAACACAAGCTGTAGGAGTTTTTAAAGCTCTACATCCGAATTCTGTTGTTGAATGTGCCGGCTTTAGGCAGAAAGTTCTTGAGCCCCACTGCCTACGCCATCCCATCATGTCAACACTTCAGCCAAAAAGTTGTAGCAGCAATTTATGAAAAAGCTAAAACTGATAATGTCAACAAACCCGACCCCAGATTTAAAGCCCTGCCCTAATGATGATAAGCGAGAGAGAATATTCAACCACCTCATATGATGACAGTTCAAGAAGAGGTATCGTATTATTGTGACCTAATTAACTTTTTAATTTTAAATTATAATCTTATTAACTCAATTTTTTTTTAAATCTCTGTGTTGTTTGCAGTCTGAGGATGATAGCAGCTGAGTCGTCTTCTTCCTCCACCAGATCACCTCCAGCTAAGAAGTCTGTAATGACTGAACTTGTTTACTTAGCATATTTTCAAAATAAACATTTTGTAAGTCTTTATTTTGGCCCTTTTTGTACAGAAAATTAACCGAACCGAACCCTCCTTGAAACTTAACCGAACCAAAATGTGAATTTGGCGTACTGTTACACCCCTAGTTATTATGGCTTGCCAAAATGTTTGTGTTGTGAACTACAGTAGTTGCGTATGTCAGCAACACGACTAATTTGATAAAGTGCCTGACTATGCACATAATCAATTTAAGAGTGGAAGTTGCTCCGTGTTTAACTGCAAGGAGAGCAGACTGCAGCCAAACTCCTCTCTGCATTTAAGTCAGCCTGTGGGTGTCACAGAGCCTTAACAGCTTGATTCAAAATCTCCACGACCGGACTCTACTTCGCACCGAGGATCTATGTGGGCAGCTGTGGCTGAACGGTTAGAGCAGTCATCCTCCAATGCAAGAGTTGGGGGTACGAATCCACCAGCAGTCACATGCCGAAGTGTCCCTGGGCATGTCACTGAACCCCTCATTGACTCTGATGTGTGTCTCATTGGTGTATGAATGTGATCTAAAGCACTGATTAGTATTTTTAGAATGATTTGTTCAATAAGCTTTATAAAGTTCTAGCAGAGTGCTGTATGAATGGGTAAATGAGGACACAGTAAGTACTGTACTGTAAAGCGCTTTGAGTGTCTGGATAAGATAGAAAGGTGCTATGTAAATTTAGTCCGTTTACCATTTACAGAGGACAGTGCTGTGTGTCTGGGATTTCAACTGGTAAGTTTACATTTGTTAACGGTACTGCAACTTAATACGTACATCGTGGTAAGTTAAACTAGGATTCATGAAACTCTAATTTTAAGATATTAGTGTGTAGCTTTACTTTATGGCTATCTATGTAGATAGCTAAAATCAAAAGCTAACTACAGATTGACAATAACAGATGAAGCTTAGCTTGTAAAAATGTGGTCATCCATCTGATCAGCTGGTTAAACAGTTCACATAATACCCTTATGCATGCTCAATAATCCAGGTAGAAAAATCTAAAAAAGCTAAGCCTGGTCCTCTGGACATTAAACAATTTTTTTGTTTTGTTTGAATGTCCAAAGGACCAGACTTAGCTTTTTTAGAGTTCACCTAATGTTCACTGTTTATGTTTATGTTCTCCTCACAGGAGCCTCTGACCCTGATGTGAGGAGGACAAAAGAAAAAAAAAAAAAGCAACATGAGAGCCACAGGACAGTCACAAACTTTGTTGTTAAAAGTTTGCTGCCTTTTTCTACAGTGGAGGCTCCATGGTGGAGGTAAATAAGCTGTTAAGGATATTGTTGATTAGTTAAGCCTTTATCTCTCAGCATAGACAATGGTTTCTGAGCAATAATAACACAACCATGTGGTGGGGGCCCGCTCCCGGTGCTTCCTGGCTCTGTTGGCGGTTGTGCGGGCGCTCTTGGCCGGGTCGTCCTGGTGGGGTTTGGCGTCCTCTTAGGTGGCGGGCTGACTGTGGTTCGTGGGGGTCTTGGCAGCCCTGGGGTGCGTGGGCTGTTGGTCCTGCTGCTGGCGGCCCTCGTGGCCTTGTCCCTCTCTGGTCTGGAGCTCAATGGGCCGGGCGGTCGGAGAGGTGTCTTGGCCTCACTCCTTGGGTGGACCTCGGGGAACTGGGGGGCCTGTTGGGTCAGTGGGAGAGCTGACTCCCTGCGGGAGCATTTGCTCTTGCAGTTATTTTTTCTCCCTATCCCTCACCACGCACCTCCACCCTCTTCATTTTCAAATTCCACTCATGTAGGTTTTTTGGGGCTTGGGTGTGCTGCAACAATTTTACATCCCTGTTGATCATAGCCATCTGGGACTCGATTTTATTGTACACCTTAGACATTCACTCATAACATCCTCATGACATTCACATATAGGAACTTGGGGTGGGCACTATGGCGATGGGTGGTGGGATGACACCACTCTCACCTCCTGTGCCCACTTCCAATGGTTGCATTTAAACACAAAGGGTTTGGATTAGAGTTGGGATGGGGGGAAACTGGCATCATGCCAGCCTCTGTTCCTTCTTCTTTCAGTTTTTTAATTGCACCTTACAACAACACACATCAACAGCACATCTAAGAGTGTGTGTGTGTGTGTGTGTTGGGGTCTTATTCCTTTTTCTTCTCTTTCTCGACCCCCCCGGTTCCCTGACTGCCATTCCAGGGGTGGGGTCTGGAGAGAGGGCAGAACATTGGGTGTTGGCCTGGACTATGGGGGGGTTCGGGGCCTGGGGAGTTGCCGAGGGTGGGGCTGGCGTTGCGCCCTCCCTGATAATAATAATAATAATAATAATAATAATAATAATAATAATAAATTTAATTTATAACGCACTTTTCATTAATGAAAATCTCAAAGTGCTACAAAGTGCAACAAAATTAAAGGTCAAATAAAACAAAAAATCAATAATAGTATCAACTAAGATCAAAGATAGAATCATGAGGAGGCAGAGTAGGCTCGCTTAAAAAGAAAGGTCTTCAGGCCGCTTTTAAAATCAACCAGTGACTGTGGAGGTTTGAGGCAAGTAACAGCACACCTGCACATAAACTCCCTCCCTCTCCTAATGGCCAGGTGCTGGCGCTGTCCTCAGACAGCGTAAGGCGATCATTTATCAAGATTAACGCCCGGAAGGCCTCTGGTCCTGACAACATACCTGGTCGTGTGCTGAAGGACTGTGCAGGGGAACTCGCAGCGGTCTTCACGGACATCTTTAACATCTCACTGAGCCAGGCCATCGTCCCCACCTGTTTCAAAGCCACCACCATCATCCCTGTCCCAAAGAAGGCAACGCCCGCATGCCTCAATGACTATCGCCCAGTAGCACTCACCCCCATCCTGATGAAGTGCTTTGAACGGCTAGTCATGAAAAGCATCACATCTGTCCTCCCTGCCTCCCTGGATCCCTTCCAATTTGCATACCGACCTAATCGCTCAACCGACGATGCCATCTCCTCTGCCCTCCACACAGCTCTCACACATCTGGACACGAAGGACTCTTATGTTAGAATGCTGTTCATCGACTTCAGCTCGGCATTCAACACCATCATCCCCCAACAGCTCATCCATAAACTGGACAGTCTGGGGCTGAACACCTCAATGTGTAACTGGCTGCTAGACTTCCTGACCGGGAGACCACAGACAGTACGGATCGGGAGTAACACATCTAGCACCATCACATTGAACACAGGGGCCCCACAAGGATGTGTGCTGAGCCCCCTTCTATTCACCCTGCTAACACACGACTGCACACCATCGTACAGCTCCAACCACTTCATCAAGTTTGCGGACGACACAACAGTGGTAGGTCTCATCAGCAACAACGATGAGACGGACTACAGGAACGAGGTGAGCCGCTTGGCCTTGTGGTGCGGACACAACAATCTCACTCTCAACGTGGAGAAGACAAAGGAGATTGTCGTGGACTTCAGGAAGAGGGATGCACAACATGCCCCTCTGACCATCAACAGCACCGCAGTGGAGAGAGTAGACAGCACCAAGTTCCTGGGAGTGCACGTCTCAAAGGACCTGTCCTGGAGCAGGAACACTGCAGCACTGGCCAAGAAGGCTCACCAGCGTCTCTACTTTCTCCGCAAGCTGAAAAGGGCTGGAGCTTCAACCCCCATCATGTGCACCTTCTACAGGGGTGCCATAGAAAGTGTCCTGACCAGCTGCATCACGGTGTGGTTTGGTGCATGTACTGCATCATGCCGCAAGAGCCTCCAGCGCATCGTGAGAGCAGCTGAGAAGATCGTCGGCACCTCCTTGCCCTCACTGCAGGACTTACACAGCAAACGCCTCACTCGGAAAGCCCTCTGCATGGCAGGTGATCCCACACACCCACTACACAGCCGCTTTAGACTGCTGCCATCAGGGAGGAGACTGAGGAGTCTCCAGGCTCGAACCAGCAGACTGAGAGACAGCTCTGTTCATCAGGCAGTCAGAATGCTAAACACTCTGCCTGCTCTGCCTCCCCTCCCATTTGAACTGCCTTAACACAAAAAACTTTCTCACACATTACCACTCAACACAAAGTTTTTAACACTGGACCCTGTGTCATCAAACGGGTTATTCACTAAACTCTCGGTCATGTGCTCATTCAGTTTGCACTACTTCTCATATTTGCACTAATGTTTGTATTACATTACTGCCTATAGTCATACTACTGTTTACATTCACTGTTTACATTTATTACTACTGTTTACATTTACACTACTTTTATATCTACACTACTGCTGATACATATACAGTATTCTCTGACTAGCCTTATCTAAGGATGCCTAATGTGCCTTACTGCATATGCCACTTTGCCTCTATACCAACATCAACTACCTCATACATATACTGTGTACATTAACTCATATGCTGCTGTGCCACTCTTTGCAAATGTCAATGCTAGAACCTTCAGTTTATTTTATAGATATACTTTTTATACTTTTTATACTACTATGAAAAAACTCAGGACAGTATTACACTTTTATTATTTCATTTTATGCTTATGTTCATTGGGTGTTTTAGGGGTGTTTGGTGTTTCATTGTTGGTGTAAATTTTCATACTTTTATACTACTATACTACTACATCCGTATGCTCTTTGTGGACTTCACGTCTGCCTTCAACACCATGATCCCCCAAACCCTGATGGACAAACTATTTACACTTGGACTAAGCCCCTCCATTTGTAACTGGGTCGCAGACTTCTTAACAAACAGACCACAGTCCGTGAAGATCCACAACTTCTCCTCCTCCACAATAACCCTCAGCACTGGCTCTCCTCAAGGATGTGTGTTAAGCCCTCTTCTGTTCACTCTGCTCACACATGATTGTGCAGCCACCCATCCAGGCTGTCATATTGTAAAGTTTGCAGATGATACAGCTGTGGTGGGCTGCATCACGAACAATGATGAGTCCAGCTACAGGCAGGAGGTGGAACACCTGGAGAGCTGGTGCAAAGACAATAACCTTCACATAAATGTGAAGAAGACAAAGGAGATGATTGTGGACTTCAGAAGGAACAAACACACCCACACCCCACTGAACATAAGTGGATCTGCAGTGGAAGTGGTCTCCAGCTACAAGTACTTGGGTGTACACTTGAATGATAACCTCAGCTGGACCAACAACACCACCAGCCTGATCAAGAAAGGTCATCAGAGACTCTACTTCCTCAGACGGCTGAGACGAGCTGGTCTGAGTAGCCCGGTCCTCACCTCCTTCTACAGGTGTGCAGTGGAGAGCATCCTGTGCTCCAGCATCAATGTGTGGCATGGAGGTTGCACAGTTGCGGAAAGAAAAGCTCTGCAGAGAGTGGTGAAGGCTGCACAGAAGTCTGTTGGAGTCAGTCTCCCCACCATCACAGACATTTACACCTCCAGATGCAGGAAAAGAGCCACCTGCATCATGAAAGACCCCACTCACCCTGCACACACACTTTTTGCCCCACTCCCCTCAGGAAGGAGGTTGAGGAGCATTAAGTGTAGAACCACTAGACTGAGGAACAGCTTCTACCCTGAGGCTGTTAGACTCATGAATAAATAAATAATAAGAGTAAACACTGCAAAATATCACATCATGCTGATGCTGATCTGTTTTCTTGTTGCTGTGTTCATATGTGACCATTTGCTCATATAGACTCATGTTCGTGCTGCTGTCTGTTTGTAATGATTTTGTTTTTCTATTACATTAGTGCTTAGTGTATTTCTAGTTGATGTTTTTCTTAGTTAATACTAGATGTTATTACTGTTTTTCTCTTACATTTAGTTGTTGAATGTTACTGGGACCCCGTGTACATAATCTCATTTCATCACATGTACCACATGCTGTGAAAATGACAATAAAGATTCTCTGACTCTGACTCTGACTATGAAAAAACTCAGGACAGTGTTACACTTTTACTATTTTATGCATATGTTTATTAAATGTTTTAGTGTTTAGATGGTTACTGTTGCACCGAGGGACTGAGAGAAACACAATTTCAATCCTGTGTATGTCCTGTACATATTGCAGTTTTGACAATAAAGTTGACTTTGACTTTGGAGCTCTCAGGCAATCAGGAAGAGAGTTCTATAGGCGAGGGCAGCCACACTGAAAGCCCGGTCTCCCATGGTCCTCAAATTGGTTCTCGGAATGTGAAGGAGATTACTGTTCTGTGACCGCAGAGACCGGGTGGATGAATATTTAGCAAGAATGTCCTTTAGATAATCTGGTGAAGTTCCGTGTAAGCATTGATGTGTAATGAGAGCAGTTTTGTACTGAATTCTGTAGGCGACAGGAAGCCAATGAAGGTTATGGAGAATGGGCGTAATATGTTCAAATTTACGAACTCTCAACAAAATCCTTGCTGCACTGTTTTGAATATATTGAAGCTTCTGAAGGTATTTGCCAGGGATTCCAATAAACAGGGAGTTGCAGTAGTTGAGCCTGGAGGAGACAAAAGCATGGATGAGCTTCTCAGCATCAGAAAAAGTTAGAGATGGGCGAAGTCTGGAGATGTTTCTAAGATGGAAGAAGCAAGTTTTAAACAGAAGCTTAATGTGATTTTCGAATGTAAGACGAGAGTCCATTTTTATTCCAAGATTTGTAACAGAGGTGGAGAGGGGGATGTCTTGTCCAGAAAAGGAAATTGTTGTTATAGTTGATGTTTTTACCTGGTGAGGGGTGCCAATCAGTATGGCCTCAGTCTTGGTGCAGTTTAATTGAAGAAAGTTCTGATTCATCCAAGCCCTTACTTCCTCCAGGCAGGTAGAGAGGGCAGTGAGTGAAGATGGAGATGGGGATGATGAGGATGTTCCACCCCTTCTGTAAAGCTGTGTATCGTCGGCATAACAGTGAAAAGAAATGTTTAACTGATTAATAATTTGACCTAAAGGCAGCATGTAAAGGGAAAACAGCAGGGCCCCAAAACTGACACCTGAGGAACACCACAGGAGACACAGACTGTCTGGAACGTGGCGTTGCCAAGACTAACACATTCCAGCTATTGGAGAGGAAAGATTTGAACCAGTCCAGGACAGTGTCACAGAGACCGACCTCCACATGAAGACGGTGGAGGAGGATACTATGGTCCACAGTGTCGAAAGCTGCAGTGAGGTCAAGGAGGACAAGGATGGAGGGAGAACCAGTGTCAGCAGCCATGAGGACATCATTGGTAACTCTCAGCAATGCAGTCTCAGTACTGTGAGCTACTCTGAATCCAGACTGGAACTTCTCATACAGAGAGTGTTGCTGTAGGTGGTCCTGCAGCTGAGCAGCAACTGCTTTTTCCAGCACTTTAGACAGAAATGGGAGGTGTGAAATCATTGGTAACTCTCAGCAATGCAGTCTCTGTACTGTGAGCTGCCCTGAATCCAGACTGGAACTTCTCATACAGGGAGTGTTGTTGTAGGTGGTCCTGCAGCTGAGCAGCAACTGCTTTTTCCAGCACTTTAGACAGAAAAGGGAGGTGGGAAATTGGGCGGTAATTAGAAAAAATGTCGGGATCCAAATTAGATTTTTTCAGAAGAGGCCTAATGATGGCAGTTTTTAGAGGCAGTGGAACATGACCAGATTGTAGAGACTTATTTATTATTTGTGTGATTAATGGGCTTATTGCAGAGTGATTGGATTTTATGAGAGACGAGGGGAAGGGATCCAGGGCGCAGGATGAAGGCTTCATTTTCTTGATGATGGCCTCCACCTCACTCTGAACAACTTCATCAAAGCTGCTCAGGGACCCAGAATGCAGACGGGTAGATGGTAAACGAAGATCAGGGAGGTTGTGGAGCTGAGATCTGATAGTGTCAACTTTGTTTTTAAATGATGAAAGGAACAGGTTGCATTTTTGAACAGATTCCTCAGGAGTTTGTTTAATGGGATTAAGCAGATGAGTTATTGTGGAGAAGAGCTGTTTAGAGTTACCAGGGCA
>JBBPBX010042839.1:11192-28212 GCA_038048925.1 Garcialebias charrua | reverse complement strand
CTACATGCGGTGCAAATGACAATAAATTCTCTCTGACTCTGACTCTGACTCTACAGAACCTCACTGACCTACAGAACCTCACTGACCTACAGAACCTCACTGACCTACAGAACCTCACTGACCTACAGAACCTCACTGACCTACAGAACCTCACTGACCTACAGAACCTCACTGACCTACAGAACCTCACTGACCTACAGAACCTCACTGACCTACAGAACCTCACTGACCTACAGAACCTCACTGACCTACAGAACCTCACTGACCTACAGAACCTCACTGACCTACAGAACCTCACTGACCTACAGAACCTCACTGACCTACAGAACCTCACTGACCTACAGAACCTCACTGACCTACAGAACCTCACTGACCTACAGAACCTCACTGACCTACAGAACCTCACTGACCTACAGAACCTCACTGACCTACAGAACCTCACTGACCTACAGAACCTCACTGACCTACAGAACCTCACTGACCTACAGAACCTCACTGACCTACAGAACCTCACTGACCTACAGAACCTCACTGACCTACAGAACCTCACTGACCTACAGAACCTCACTGACCTACAGAACCTCACTGACCTACAGAACCTCACTGACCTACAGAACCTCACTGACCTACAGAACCTCACTGACCTACAGAACCTCACTGACCTACAGAACCTCACTGACCTACAGAACCTCACTGACCTACAGAACCTCACTGACCTACAGAACCTCACTGACCTACAGAACCTCACTGACCTACAGAACCTCACTGACCTACAGAACCTCACTGACCTACAGAACCTCACTGACCTACAGAACCTCACTGACCTACAGAACCTCACTGACCTACAGAACCTCACTGACCTACAGAACCTCACTGACCTACAGAACCTCACTGACCTACAGAACCTCACTGACCTACAGAACCTCACTGACCTACAGAACCTCACTGACCTACAGAACCTCACTGACCTACAGAACCTCACTGACCTACAGAACCTCACTGACCTACAGAACCTCACTGACCTACAGAACCTCACTGACCTACAGAACCTCACTGACCTACAGAACCTCACTGACCTACAGAACCTCACTGACCTACAGAACCTCACTGACCTACAGAACCTCACTGACCTACAGAACCTCACTGACCTACAGAACCTCACTGACCTACAGAACCTCACTGACCTACAGAACCTCACTGACCTACAGAACCTCACTGACCTACAGAACCTCACTGACCTACAGAACCTCACTGACCTACAGAACCTCACTGACCTACAGAACCTCACTGACCTACAGAACCTCACTGACCTACAGAACCTCACTGACCTACAGAACCTCACTGACCTACAGAACCTCACTGACCTACAGAACCTCACTGACCTACAGAACCTCACTGACCTACAGAACCTCACTGACCTACAGAACCTCACTGACCTACAGAACCTCACTGACCTACAGAACCTCACTGACCTACAGAACCTCACTGACCTACAGAACCTCACTGACCTACAGAACCTCACTGACCTACAGAACCTCACTGACCTACAGAACCTCACTGACCTACAGAACCTCACTGACCTACAGAACCTCACTGACCTACAGAACCTCACTGACCTACAGAACCTCACTGACCTACAGAACCTCACTGACCTACAGAACCTCACTGACCTACAGAACCTCACTGACCTACAGAACCTCACTGACCTACAGAACCTCACTGACCTACAGAACCTCACTGACCTACAGAACCTCACTGACCTACAGAACCTCACTGACCTACAGAACCTCACTGACCTACAGAACCTCACTGACCTACAGAACCTCACTGACCTACAGAACCTCACTGACCTACAGAACCTCACTGACCTACAGAACCTCACTGACCTACAGAACCTCACTGACCTACAGAACCTCACTGACCTACAGAACCTCACTGACCTACAGAACCTCACTGACCTACAGAACCTCACTGACCTACAGAACCTCACTGACCTACAGAACCTCACTGACCTACAGAACCTCACTGACCTACAGAACCTCACTGACCTACAGAACCTCACTGACCTACAGAACCTCACTGACCTACAGAACCTCACTGACCTACAGAACCTCACTGACCTACAGAACCTCACTGACCTACAGAACCTCACTGACCTACAGAACCTCACTGACCTACAGAACCTCACTGACCTACAGAACCTCACTGACCTACAGAACCTCACTGACCTACAGAACCTCACTGACCTACAGAACCTCACTGACCTACAGAACCTCACTGACCTACAGAACCTCACTGACCTACAGAACCTCACTGACCTACAGAACCTCACTGACCTACAGAACCTCACTGACCTACAGAACCTCACTGACCTACAGAACCTCACTGACCTACAGAACCTCACTGACCTACAGAACCTCACTGACCTACAGAACCTCACTGACCTACAGAACCTCACTGACCTACAGAACCTCACTGACCTACAGAACCTCACTGACCTACAGAACCTCACTGACCTACAGAACCTCACTGACCTACAGAACCTCACTGACCTACAGAACCTCACTGACCTACAGAACCTCACTGACCTACAGAACCTCACTGACCTACAGAACCTCACTGACCTACAGAACCTCACTGACCTACAGAACCTCACTGACCTACAGAACCTCACTGACCTACAGAACCTCACTGACCTACAGAACCTCACTGACCTACAGAACCTCACTGACCTACAGAACCTCACTGACCTACAGAACCTCACTGACCTACAGAACCTCACTGACCTACAGAACCTCACTGACCTACAGAACCTCACTGACCTACAGAACCTCACTGACCTACAGAACCTCACTGACCTACAGAACCTCACTGACCTACAGAACCTCACTGACCTACAGAACCTCACTGACCTACAGAACCTCACTGACCTACAGAACCTCACTGACCTACAGAACCTCACTGACCTACAGAACCTCACTGACCTACAGAACCTCACTGACCTACAGAACCTCACTGACCTACAGAACCTCACTGACCTACAGAACCTCACTGACCTACAGAACCTCACTGACCTACAGAACCTCACTGACCTACAGAACCTCACTGACCTACAGAACCTCACTGACCTACAGAACCTCACTGACCTACAGAACCTCACTGACCTACAGAACCTCACTGACCTACAGAACCTCACTGACCTACAGAACCTCACTGACCTACAGAACCTCACTGACCTACAGAACCTCACTGACCTACAGAACCTCACTGACCTACAGAACCTCACTGACCTACAGAACCTCACTGACCTACAGAACCTCACTGACCTACAGAACCTCACTGACCTACAGAACCTCACTGACCTACAGAACCTCACTGACCTACAGAACCTCACTGACCTACAGAACCTCACTGACCTACAGAACCTCACTGACCTACAGAACCTCACTGACCTACAGAACCTCACTGACCTACAGAACCTCACTGACCTACAGAACCTCACTGACCTACAGAACCTCACTGACCTACAGAACCTCACTGACCTACAGAACCTCACTGACCTACAGAACCTCACTGACCTACAGAACCTCACTGACCTACAGAACCTCACTGACCTACAGAACCTCACTGACCTACAGAACCTCACTGACCTACAGAACCTCACTGACCTACAGAACCTCACTGACCTACAGAACCTCACTGACCTACAGAACCTCACTGACCTACAGAACCTCACTGACCTACAGAACCTCACTGACCTACAGAACCTCACTGACCTACAGAACCTCACTGACCTACAGAACCTCACTGACCTACAGAACCTCACTGACCTACAGAACCTCACTGACCTACAGAACCTCACTGACCTACAGAACCTCACTGACCTACAGAACCTCACTGACCTACAGAACCTCACTGACCTACAGAACCTCACTGACCTACAGAACCTCACTGACCTACAGAACCTCACTGACCTACAGAACCTCACTGACCTACAGAACCTCACTGACCTACAGAACCTCACTGACCTACAGAACCTCACTGACCTACAGAACCTCACTGACCTACAGAACCTCACTGACCTACAGAACCTCACTGACCTACAGAACCTCACTGACCTACAGAACCTCACTGACCTACAGAACCTCACTGACCTACAGAACCTCACTGACCTACAGAACCTCACTGACCTACAGAACCTCACTGACCTACAGAACCTCACTGACCTACAGAACCTCACTGACCTACAGAACCTCACTGACCTACAGAACCTCACTGACCTACAGAACCTCACTGACCTACAGAACCTCACTGACCTACAGAACCTCACTGACCTACAGAACCTCACTGACCTACAGAACCTCACTGACCTACAGAACCTCACTGACCTACAGAACCTCACTGACCTACAGAACCTCACTGACCTACAGAACCTCACTGACCTACAGAACCTCACTGACCTACAGAACCTCACTGACCTACAGAACCTCACTGACCTACAGAACCTCACTGACCTACAGAACCTCACTGACCTACAGAACCTCACTGACCTACAGAACCTCACTGACCTACAGAACCTCACTGACCTACAGAACCTCACTGACCTACAGAACCTCACTGACCTACAGAACCTCACTGACCTACAGAACCTCACTGACCTACAGAACCTCACTGACCTACAGAACCTCACTGACCTACAGAACCTCACTGACCTACAGAACCTCACTGACCTACAGAACCTCACTGACCTACAGAACCTCACTGACCTACAGAACCTCACTGACCTACAGAACCTCACTGACCTACAGAACCTCACTGACCTACAGAACCTCACTGACCTACAGAACCTCACTGACCTACAGAACCTCACTGACCTACAGAACCTCACTGACCTACAGAACCTCACTGACCTACAGAACCTCACTGACCTACAGAACCTCACTGACCTACAGAACCTCACTGACCTACAGAACCTCACTGACCTACAGAACCTCACTGACCTACAGAACCTCACTGACCTACAGAACCTCACTGACCTACAGAACCTCACTGACCTACAGAACCTCACTGACCTACAGAACCTCACTGACCTACAGAACCTCACTGACCTACAGAACCTCACTGACCTACAGAACCTCACTGACCTACAGAACCTCACTGACCTACAGAACCTCACTGACCTACAGAACCTCACTGACCTACAGAACCTCACTGACCTACAGAACCTCACTGACCTACAGAACCTCACTGACCTACAGAACCTCACTGACCTACAGAACCTCACTGACCTACAGAACCTCACTGACCTACAGAACCTCACTGACCTACAGAACCTCACTGACCTACAGAACCTCACTGACCTACAGAACCTCACTGACCTACAGAACCTCACTGACCTACAGAACCTCACTGACCTACAGAACCTCACTGACCTACAGAACCTCACTGACCTACAGAACCTCACTGACCTACAGAACCTCACTGACCTACAGAACCTCACTGACCTACAGAACCTCACTGACCTACAGAACCTCACTGACCTACAGAACCTCACTGACCTACAGAACCTCACTGACCTACAGAACCTCACTGACCTACAGAACCTCACTGACCTACAGAACCTCACTGACCTACAGAACCTCACTGACCTACAGAACCTCACTGACCTACAGAACCTCACTGACCTACAGAACCTCACTGACCTACAGAACCTCACTGACCTACAGAACCTCACTGACCTACAGAACCTCACTGACCTACAGAACCTCACTGACCTACAGAACCTCACTGACCTACAGAACCTCACTGACCTACAGAACCTCACTGACCTACAGAACCTCACTGACCTACAGAACCTCACTGACCTACAGAACCTCACTGACCTACAGAACCTCACTGACCTACAGAACCTCACTGACCTACAGAACCTCACTGACCTACAGAACCTCACTGACCTACAGAACCTCACTGACCTACAGAACCTCACTGACCTACAGAACCTCACTGACCTACAGAACCTCACTGACCTACAGAACCTCACTGACCTACAGAACCTCACTGACCTACAGAACCTCACTGACCTACAGAACCTCACTGACCTACAGAACCTCACTGACCTACAGAACCTCACTGACCTACAGAACCTCACTGACCTACAGAACCTCACTGACCTACAGAACCTCACTGACCTACAGAACCTCACTGACCTACAGAACCTCACTGACCTACAGAACCTCACTGACCTACAGAACCTCACTGACCTACAGAACCTCACTGACCTACAGAACCTCACTGACCTACAGAACCTCACTGACCTACAGAACCTCACTGACCTACAGAACCTCACTGACCTACAGAACCTCACTGACCTACAGAACCTCACTGACCTACAGAACCTCACTGACCTACAGAACCTCACTGACCTACAGAACCTCACTGACCTACAGAACCTCACTGACCTACAGAACCTCACTGACCTACAGAACCTCACTGACCTACAGAACCTCACTGACCTACAGAACCTCACTGACCTACAGAACCTCACTGACCTACAGAACCTCACTGACCTACAGAACCTCACTGACCTACAGAACCTCACTGACCTACAGAACCTCACTGACCTACAGAACCTCACTGACCTACAGAACCTCACTGACCTACAGAACCTCACTGACCTACAGAACCTCACTGACCTACAGAACCTCACTGACCTACAGAACCTCACTGACCTACAGAACCTCACTGACCTACAGAACCTCACTGACCTACAGAACCTCACTGACCTACAGAACCTCACTGACCTACAGAACCTCACTGACCTACAGAACCTCACTGACCTACAGAACCTCACTGACCTACAGAACCTCACTGACCTACAGAACCTCACTGACCTACAGAACCTCACAGCCCTACAGAACCACACTGACCTACAGAACCTCACAGCCCTACAGAACCACACTGACCTACAGAACCTCACAGCCCTACAGAACCTCACTGACGTACACAAGGCGAAGTGAACAAGGTCAGGCTGATTCTGGCAGATCCTGATCATCCACTCCATGGTGAGTTCAGTTGTCTTCCATCTGGGCACAGGTATCTGCTGCCCAGATGTAGAACAGACTGAAAGACATTTATCTCTGTAGAGATCAGTCTTCTCCATGAACAAAGATTTCATGTACAGTTATTTTAATGTCTTAATGTCTTGTCCAGTATGGATGTTTGTGTGTCTTCTGACTGTGAAAGCAACTGCCCCTTGGGAGATAATAAAGATTCTTGAACTTGAACTATTATTATCTTTCTGTTATTTGTCCACCTGTCCTTTTGGGCCAGGACAGACTATGTAGTCCAGTCGTTGGTAGGACTTATGCCTGGTACCCACTGCACAACTCGAAACGCGCCTGCCGTCCCCTTTTGGCCGCTTGTCAGGGTCCCACCAAACCACTGAAGACTGTCTGATGACGTACACTAGGGGGTAGCAGAGGGAGGGGGTGTAGCTCGTTTTCCGGGTTCAGTTGTTGTGTTAACTGCACCTCCGACGGTCTTTGATGAGATAAAAACGTTTTTTTTTTTTATGTTTGGGGTGATCTACACTGGAGAGTACAGCAGCCTGTCAGCAGCAACTGTAAAAATCAAGAATCAAGAATCAAGAATCAAGAAGGTTTATTAACATTGCATCAATTTTCATCAATACAGCGTAAATATGTAGTTACAGACATCCAGGAGAGAGAATGAGTGCAAACAAGCTGCAGCTCAACAAAGCACATGACATGTTTATCAACACATGATATGTTTATCAACACATGATATGCTCATAGCGCGGCCAGTCCCAATCTGTCCCCAGATGAAGGTCAAAAGCAGGAAAACAGGCAAAGACACGGGGTTTCACAGCATTGATATTAAAAAAAGATGAATCACATTTTGTCTTCAAGACACCGCGTGATCCAGTAAAAACCATATCAAAAGCACATTTAGTTACAATAACAAATGGAGATACGGCAGGCAAGGAGATAAGTCTGTGAGTAATTTCAGACAAACACAGAGTTCAGCAGATGTGCAGCTGGGTGTTATCTGAGGCTTCACAGAAATCTCTGGGGAGGGGGGGGGGGGACTCTTCAGCTCCACACTCCAGGAGAATGGCTTCCCACAGCCTACTTTTCAACGTTTGTTACCGGAGTTTGGTTCCAGTTCATGGAGGCTCGATCCGGTAAGTTTAAAAAGTCCAAAAAAAGTCCCGTTGTGGTTGTGTAATCAGATAGCAGAGGCTCTCCCGACTGTTTGCTAAACGCGTCGAGCCACCAGAGATCGGATTTTCTGGCGTTGGCAGTTCGACGCCGACGCGCGCGTGCGTGTGCAGGCTGCCCTCGCGCCGCTTCGATCACTTGAATCGCGCCGCTTCCCTGTATCCGTGACTCCACGCGTCTCCTCATAGACTTTGAATGTAAACCGGCCGCTTCAGTCGCCCGACAACGGGGCAGTGGGTACCAGGCATTACAGAAGGACAGAGCAGCACTTCAGACTGCAGTCAGAGGAGGTGTTTTTGAAGGGATTGTTTGAGAAATGAAGTTGTGACAAGCCAAAGTAGAACAGGACACATCTAAAACAAAAAGACAAGCGTCTCATCACCTCTGCAGAAAGACCTCGTAGCGCCGTCTGTAAGCAAAGCCGGCTCTCCTCACTCTCAGGTTCTCCATCAGACCCAGGTACTTGACCTGGTGACGGATCAGCACCTCGTCAAATCGAGCTGCAACAGAGGGGGACATGTCAGAAGGACTAAATGCTAAACAGCAGCAGTAGGAGGAACAGAGGACAGAGGAACAGCGAGAAGACAACAAAAAGCGGAGTGTGGCGCAGACAAATACCGACGGGCCCACTGAACGTCACGCTGTGACGCCTGATGCAGTAGAAAACTCACCGAGCGCATATTGGTGACACCCGCATTAACATGTTGGAGACAATTCACTGAAACTCTTACTGTCATGTTTAAATGAGCAAAAAGTGAATTGAATCTCTTTAAAGCTATGAAAATACAGAGGCAAACGATTCAAATATTAAACCTAAATTAAAAGCCTTTAAGTAATGCACATCACCCTTGGCCTTTGATGCCAGAGTTAAACTAAAGTTTGTGGTGAAGTTACAACAGTAAATGTGGTTAAATCTTGATTATGCTTCCAATTCTACAATAGTTCTATTTTGGACTGTACAAAGCAGACATAATAATGTATCTTTATAAGAAATAAAATAGTTATCTCTGCTTACAAAAATAATCCCAACACTGAGCGTCTTTTCCTAAATCTTTCTGTGAGCACATAATGAAGGCTTAATTATCTAGAGTTTGACGAGTGACAAACTTTTTATTCAAATTATATGACAAGTGTTCAGGTATAAACATCTGGAGACATTTGTTCTGGTTGCTAACAACATATTTTTCTCGCAGAATGCCCATTTTTCAAATATTCTCAAGCTCGACTGTAGGTCATCTCCAGACATCACGGCTCTTCCATCCCCTCTGATTTTGAAGTGTTTCTTCAGCCCCTTCTGACTGAAAGGGTCTTTTTTATTTTTCTCATATTTCAGGACAGACAAACAAACACAGACGCAAACAGAACTAAAACATTAACACTCTGGCTTGGCCTCAGGCCTGTGAAACTTAAACATTATCCTCAAAAACAGAACCTATGTAATATAATTTAATTTAACGTGTTAAGTAAAATCAAGTTCAATATGAATTTTGTTGTAAAGAGACAAAAAGGCAGTTACTGATTCAACATTTCTAAATTTTTTAATACCATTATGTGTTTAAAATATAGACAATAACTTCTCAATAATGAATACATTTTCAAATAAGATGTCCCAGTTGCACTGCAGACAGAGAAGCAGGACTTCCATCCTACCTGCTTGTTTGGAGTCATTGGGTTTGATGCAGCGCACGTACGAAGGCTCCTTGGACATCAGGATCTCCATGAGTTTCGCCAGGCTGGCTTTGAACTGTGTGGCTGCCTGGAGGGGCCGACACCAACAAACACAACGTTACTACACACTGGCCTGGTAGGACTGGTGATGATGAGGAACAGGTCCCAGTCAGTGAGTGGAAGTGAGGACAACAATGTGACGAGGAGGAGGAGGAGGAAGGCTGCAGACAGCCTGAAAAGAGCAAAGAGCTGCTTCAACTGAACACTGGGCTCAGTGTGGAGGAGGGGGGCATCACCAGCCTGGGACAGCATCTGTGTGTGTGTGTGTGTGTGGGGGGGGGGGATTTCTCAGAGAGTCAGCCACAAAGGATCCCCATCAAAACACAGAACAAACTCTGTTTGTTGTGCTGTGCAGGGACGGTTGGAGCGATTTGTAAGTGTAAGAATGAGCAAAAATAAACAAGTAACACTTCATACATACATCAACACTTAGGGGTGTCGAACTCAGTTACCAAAATTCAATTCAGTTTATTTATATACAGGTAGTCCTCGACTTACGACGGCCTCGACTTACGACGTTTCGCTGTTACGAACGCCCTCCCATTGAAAAGCATTGTTTCGAGTTACGCGGTTTATGCGCCTTTACACCAAAAAATACGGTACCGAAACTCAGTGGAGGAGCGGAAATTTACAGGAGGGAGGGGGGAGAGTGTACCTTAGCGGCCACGACAATGGAAAATTACAGGGCGGAGGATTACAGCTGAAAATCACAGGCAGACCGGAGGCAGAGGAGGTTAGGAGGGGCTAACATGCTAACAGACCTTACTGTAAAACTCTGGACCGCGTGTGGAAAAGTACAGGAGACCTTTGTTTGGACCGGAGGTTTACGAGGCAGAGAGGCTACAGCTGAGCAACGAGCTAACATGCTAACAGGCAGAGGAAGGCTTCACCAGCTCCCAGTAGGTTATTAACTCTTTTTTCCCTTCATTATGGCTCCAAATGTATGAGGGAGTGGTGGCGCAGAGGTTAAGAAGGTGAGCTTGTGATCGGAAGATCACCGGTTCAAGCCCCGGTACCGACAACATCAAAGATGTGGGTGGGATAAGTGAAGCGGTCACACCTGTCTCCACCCTCATCTGCCCCACTCTGGGCCCTTGAGCAAGGCCCTTAACCCACACCATCTGCTCCCCCGGGAACCCTAGATATCAGCTCTCTACTCCACACAGAGGGCTGTGGTTGCTCGGTGGTCTGTGGTTGTGTCAGGAAGGGCATCCGGCGTAAAAACAACTGCCAAATCTTCGTGCGACTAGATCGCTGTGGTGACCCCTAACGCAGGGAAAAAAGCCGAAAGAAGAAGAAAAAAAGAAGATGGCTCCAAATGTATGTGTTTTTTGATAATTGTGTAGGGTACTGTGTTAGGATAGGCTAAGTGCTTGGTAAAATACAGAATTGTACGTATAAGGTGCAGTTTGGATGTATTTTCCGACTTACGACAAAATTCTACTTGCGACGTCACATAGGAACGGAACTCGTTCGTAAGTCGGGGACTAGCTGTAGTGCCAAGTCACAACAGAAGTCATCTCAGGGCACTGAACAGAAACATTCATATACTGTATAAATAATAATTTAACACTATTTATGTGAGGAGCAGACTGCGTTTAACTCCATCACAGAACTCTCCTCTTGAGCAAACATGAAGGAGACCGTGGAAAGGAAAAACTCCCTCATGAGGAAGAAACCTTTAGCAGAACCAGGCTCATGATAAGCAGCCATCTGATTTGACTGGCTGGGTTTGAGAGGAACAAATACACAATGGCAGGTCAAGAATCACACGTTAAGCTAGAAATAGCATCAAATGAAAACTATTCACTTTTAACAATTTATTTAAGGAAATTGAGTCAATTTGTCCTCCAGTAGTCTAGCAGCATAACAAGCTGACCCTAACTATAGGATTCATCAAAAAGGAGAGTCTTAAGCCCAGTCTTCAAACTGGACAATGTGTCAGCCTCATGGACACAAACTGGAAGTTGGTTCCATATGAGAGGAGCCTGATAATTGAAAGATCTTTTTCCCATTCTGCTTTTGAAACCTCTAGGAACCACAAGTAAACCTACAGTCTGAAAGCAAAGTGCTCTGTAAGGGAAATATGGAACAATAAGATCTGTAATATAAGATGCAGCTAGATTGTTAAGAGCTTTGTAGGTTAGAAGTAAGATTTTGAATTCAATTCTGGATTTGACAGGGAGCCACTGGAGAGAAGCTAAAACTGGAGAGATGATCTCTCCTACTAACTCCAGTTAAAGCTGCACTATGTAACTTTGTAATGCAGTCTGTAACTTTTCTAACAATATATTGTTAACATATTTCTTCACTCTGTCACTATCTACTGACAGACTGATGTTAGACAAAGTAATCTCTGAAAAAAACTATAGTCCCCTTGCTTCTCTATCAGCATTTATAAAAACACTAAAAACACAGAGTGACCCGCCGTTAACCAGCCAATAAAAACAGAGTTTGTAACCAGCCAATAAAAACAGAGTTTGTAACCAGCCAATAAAAACAGAGCTTGAATTTGAATTTCAGCAGGGCCAGGGGGAGCAGAGCCATATATGGCTCTGAGGGGGAGGGATCAGAATGCTTTGCCTGTTGAAAATTTTTCTAAGTTCTGCACTCTACAGAAAGTTACACATAGCACCTTTAAGACTCTGGCAGCAGCATTTTGGATCAACTGAAGATGTTTTAAAGAAGTATTACTGCTTTTTAAAGAAGTGTTATTGTTTTTTAAAGAAGTATTTGGACACCCAGATAATATACCATTGCAATAGTCCAGTCTAGATGTGACAAATGCATGAACCAGTTTTTCTGCCTCATTTTTAGATAAGATGTTTCTAATTTTAGTGATGTGGAGCCAAAATTTAAAAACTTTGTCCAAGCCACATGGGCCACTTTCAGCTTATACATTAACTCGAGTCAGATAGCTGATATCTTGTTTTGGTTACACGTTCATGAACAAGAGTTTGATCTCTCACTTGATGTCTTATTGTTCTATTTCGTATAGGCTTTGCCCTTTAAGGCTATCGCTAGTGGGTTTATCCCTTTACGTGCAGCCCAGCACTGAAAACTTTAGTCCATGCCCACCTGCTGTGTGGGCCCCACCCCGGTCCGTATAAATTATGGTGAGACCGGACATTCGGCTCCCATTTTTTTCTTCAGCCAGCAAGCACTGTACAATAACAAGAAGAAGATGTCCAGCACCAGCACCATCTGCCTGTGTCCGTCCTGCCAGACCGGCTACATTATGAGCTTTGACCGGCACAACATCTGCAAGGGATGCCTGGGTCCCCGCCACGCTGAACTCATCACCACCTGCCGTCCCTGTGAGCTCCTCCCTCCTGAGGAGAAGCAGAGACGAGCAGCCTTGTTCAAGGCTAACGCTGAGGAGTGTTTTCCGTGGCAGAGCGTTACTCGCTGGATGACGCCATCGCCTTTTTTATCAAAGAGCCGCACAGTGAATCGGATGATTCCTCCGGCAAAGGTGATGCTGGCAGCAGCCCCGCTGCCCCCTCCCTGCTGGAGAGCATGGTGACAGAAGAAGGACGGCCGAGCAGATGCTCAGCCACCTTGGGTCTTCCTGCATCGGCGACCACTTCGCTCCCAGCTGTTGGCGCTCTCCTCTTGGAACTGCACAGCATAATCCAAGAGGCTGCAGACACAAAGAAACTTTCCGTCCCTCTCCTCCTTCTGCCCCTATCGGATGATCTGGCGGGAAGGTTTGGCTCCGCCCCGGCTAAGCGCCCTGACCCCATCTGGCCTCAATTTCCAGCTGTGACATCATACTGGAACGAGGCTGCAGCCGGGCCCGGCAAGCTGAAGGCTCCCATCTCCACCTTCGCTCCCATCACCAGAGTGGAGAGTTTTACCGTGGAGTTTTCCCTCGGCTCCCCCTCTGGAGCCAAGCCTTGTGGAGGCGTTCGGGGCAAAGGCTTCCAGGATGGACCAGCGACCTGTCCCTCTAGGGAAGCACGACCAGATGATCACTAAGCTCTCCAGCAGAGCTCATCAGTGTTCATTCCAGGTGGCTGCAGCAAACAACAACGTCGCCCTGCTGGCCTTCAGCATCTCCAAGAGGCTGGAGGAAGCAAACCTGCCAGAGGAGACAAAGAGCTCCCTCTGTAAAGCCGTTGACGTCATCCTCAACCTGTGCGCCACCTCTGCAGTATGCCTGTCCCGCTATACCGCCTGGATGACCATGATCCAGAGGACCACCTGGCTCCACCTCTCTCCATCCATGCCCGAGAGGCTGCAGAGGGACCTGCTGGAGGGCCCCATCACCTAGATGCGCTGTTTGGGGCCAACTTCAGGACCATCCTTGAAAAATTGCAGAGGAGCAAGGAGGTCTCAGAGACGGTATGCCACCTGGTGATGTCACAGTCCTCCTCCCACTCCTCTGGTTGCTGGAGGGACCGTTGTGGCTAGCGACAGCAGCAAAGGTGCTCCACAGCTGCGGCAGCGACTTCATGCCCCGCTCCTCCTTCCAACAGGGAACAGCCCCTCCCGACACATCAACCAGTGCCCCAGCGCTTCCCCAGAGGCCGTCAACAAGCACCGTCCTGGACCAACCAGCCTCAGGGCCCACAGAGGAGGCAGTCCAAGAAATGACTCGGTGGGAATGTGTGTGTTTCTGATGATGTACATTTTGAAATAAAACAAAAACATCTTTCAGAGAGCAAAGATTCATTTGATTCCAGCCTGCCTGTCAGATCAGTTGATCTCACAGCGGCCTCTCTTCACACATTACCCACACAGAACGAGCCGGTAACCTCTAAACAGCTGTTTAGGAGGCACCGTAGCTCGAAAAATTTCACAAAACACTCGCCTGTCATGTCAACTAAAACTGATGCTGTTCAGCAGACCGAGTCCGGGAAAACCCCTCGCTCTCAGCCAGAGCCCGTTTCATTTTCTGCTGTTTCTGCCCGCTCACCGTGCAACGGGAGTAAACGTGTTTCTCCATGCTAGCAGCAACCCCCCTCGAAACAGCATCTCACTCAAAAAAGCACCCACGCCTCCTCCAGTGCGCGCCGCTCACCTCAGTTCTGATGTGAGCCCGCAGCCTGAGCACAGCACAGAGGCAGACAGACAGCCCTTTCTGTCTGGGTCCCCCTTGGGCTACCCCCAGAGAAACACCAAAGTGGGTGACGGCGGGAGGGGTTCTAACTTGGTTGATGTCCATGAAAACATGACAGAACAAAAACATGCATGCCCGCTCTCTGAGCATTACTCAGAGTGGCAGCGAGTGTGTTCCCTAGAAAGGTGGCTGGACTGGCTGATCAGCAGGGGTTACATGTTGCAGTTTGCAACTCACACCCCACTGTTCAGAGGGATTATAGAGACGGTTCTGTCATCCCTAGAACAGAGCTCGTCTCTCCAGTCAGAAGCACAGTGGAGTTGCTCCCGGTAGGACTGGATGGCGCCTTACAAGGTAGTTTGCCGCTACCGGTGTATGAATGTGTGTATGAATGGGTGGAAGGTTGGTTTTGTAAAGTACTTTGGGGTCCCTCATAGGGGGCTGGAAAGCACTATATAAATAAGCTCCATTTACCATTTTATCACAGGAACTCCTGATGAAAAACGTAATTTCCAGAGTTACCAACGGAGAGGAAAACATGGGTTTTACTCCCGCTACTTCCTGGTTCCGAAAAAAATGGGATGGATGAGACCCATTCTCGATCTGTCCATGTTCAACAAATCGATCATGGAGAAACAATTCCACATGCTGACAATCAAATAGCTGCTGGAGAAAGTTCACCAGAACAACTGGTTCACCTCCATAGATCTGAAGGATGTATATTTTCACATTCCCGTCATCCCAAAACATAGAAAATGTCTATGTTTCTCCTTCTAGTACAACCGTCTGCCGTTTGGTTACTCTCTCGCCCCACATACATTCTCCAAATGCGTGGAGATAGCTCTCCAGCCATTACGCAGGGTGGAAATGAGAATCCTTTTTTTTATCTGGATGCTCTGCTTTTATTAGCTCGGTCCAGAGAGGAAGCAGTTGTACAGACCAAATGTTTAGCGACCCATCTGCTAAACCTGGGCTTTTCCATAAATTGGGAAAAAAGTTCTGTTCTCCCGTTCCAGATGATTATTTATCTGGGAGTGGAGCTAAACTCAACCACAATGAGAGCCCAATTATCACAGCCGAGAGCCGATGCTGTCAGTTCAGCTCCGCTGTATCAAACCGGGCAACGTAGTGACAGCTCTGTCTGTCATGCGGCTCCTGGGAATTATGTCAGCTGCTTACTTACAGGGTGGTCAAACTAAGCCTGCTTCACATGAGACGTCTTCAGAGATTGCTCGGCCCCCTACGCATGGATCCAGTGCACCAGAAGAGACGGATGATTTCTGTCCCCCCCTCCATGGGAGCAGATCTGAATCAATGGGGAAACCCCCTCATCCTGTCAGAGGGAGTTCCCATGAGCAGGCCTTTGTCACACATCTCAGTGTTCACAGATGCATCCTTGTCAGGCTGGGAGGGGGGAGGGAATATGCCTGTCCCAGGCGGTGGGAGCACAGTGGCCAGATCACATATCATCTCACATAAATGTGCTCGAGCTTCTCACAGTCTTAAAAGTGACTCAGAATTTTGCTCCTCTGTTGCAGGATCAGCATGTTCTGATCCACAAAGACAACAGAGTGGCTGCAGCTTACGTAAACTGCCAGGGGGGCGTGCGCTCAGCCCAGCTGTTACACGTTGCGAGACAGCTGCTGTGCTGGACACAAAAACACCTGTTCTCCATCAGAGCAGTGTACATCCCCGGTCTCCTAAACAGAGGAGCGGGCATCATGTTGAGGGGCGGTCCTTGCCACGGGGACTGTAGCCTCCATCCCGAGCTGATTTCTGGGATCTGGAGCAGGTTTGGCCGAGCAACAGTGGATCTTTTCACCACACGGGAGAACGACCAGTGTCAGCTGTGGTTCTCACTGAGCCCATGGGACGATCCACCATTAGAGATGGACGCCTTCGCTCACAGCCCATTGCCAAAAATGCTTATGCGTATGTGTTCCCCCCGGTCCCGCTCATCCCACGGGTCCTGGATTGAGTCCGGAAG
>JBBPBX010042839.1:0-10157 GCA_038048925.1 Garcialebias charrua | reverse complement strand
TATATATATATATACATTTTTTTCCCTGGAAGTACCGATAAGCACATCAAAAGAGAAGCTAAGTTACGGATAAAAGGGACCAAACTGACAAATGTTAATGTTTCTGTTGTTGTTGTGGTTGTTATTCACAAAAAGGATGTACTTTTGACCTATGCTGCACTCCACATTCCAATTACAGTAAAAGTGAAAATAACACAAAGTATTTGTGAACACAATATGAAGCTTTCGCAGCATCACAAGTTAACTGTCTAAAGATGTGAACAAGTCCAAACAAATTTGTAAAAACAAATAAAGAATTTGTGTGGGGAGGAAGCTATCTACCGTATTTTCCGCCTGATAGGTCGCACCCTTCTATAAGTCGCTTTGTCCAATTACAGTATTGGCAATAAATTTGAAAAATCCATAAACATGTCACACCTTTATATATGTCGCATCTATTATGCGTCTCCGCTATGCGACGCATCAGCGCGTCATTTGCCCTGCTGAAAATGGCAGCCACAGAAGCATGCACGGAAGGACTTTTAACAAGATTAACACGGTAAAAACAATTATTTGTCTGCTGAAAATTATAGCAAAGATGTGTCTTAGCTTAACCGTTCCTTAATAAATTCACGTAATGGTCAAATCTGCTGGATTTATATTGTTTCGCTTTGACGTCTTCCAAACGGTTGCGAGCGCTGCGAAAATAAATTATAAATAAATCGAATTTTAGCTCAAACAACTCCAACAGCTAATAGTTTGTAAATGACCACCAAGTAATTACTTTCTGTAAGTTCGAAGAAAATCTGCTGAGTGGTTTATGAGCTATTTGCTAAAATATACACAGAAAAAAAACAAAGCTAGCCACGACAAGTTTATGCCCATAAAACATCTAATTTTATCTCAAACAATTCCAACAGCTAACAGTTTGTAAATGACCACCAAATAATTTATTTCTGTACGTTTAAAGAAAATCCGCCATGTGGTTTATGAGCTATTTTGCTAACAAACACTGAGCTAACAGTATTTCATACCTCCAGAGCAGGAGGCCGGTCTGCGACAGAGTGTGTCCGAACAGAGGAGGCTGCCTTCGTTCACATGAGGTGGAAACGGTCGGTGGACTCTCTGGAAGTGTCAGAGCTTCAGAGCAGGAGGCCGGGCTGCGACAGAGTCAGTCCGACCAGCGGAGGCTGCCTTTGGACACATGAGTTGGGAATGGTCGGTGTACCCTAGCTGACAAAAGTGGTACTGCACCATTTTTTTTGCCAAAATGAAAAACGGTCATATCTAAGCCAAAAATTGGTCTAAAAATATGGAAAAAAATCCATAAAAACAAGTCTCACCTCTCTATTAGTTGCAGGGCATGCAAATTAGGCAAAAATGTGTGACTTATAGACCGGAAAAATACGGTATCCCAAAATAGAGACTTTTGGTTTTATCCATCCATCCATCCATCCATCTTCTTCCGCTTATCCGGGGTCGGGTCGCGGGGGTAGCAGCCTAAGTAGGGAGGCCCAGACTTCCCTCTCCCCAGCCACTTGGAGCAGTTCCTCCGGGGGAATCCCAAGGCGTTCCCAGGCCAGCCGAGAAACATAGTCCCTCCAGCGCGTCCTGGGTCTTCCTCTGGGTCTCCTCCCGGTGGGACATGCCCGGAACACCTCACCAGGGAGGCGTCCAGGAGGCATCCTAACCAGATGCCCGAGCCACCTCAACTGGCTCCTCTCGATGTGGAGAAGCAGCGGCTCTACTCCGAGTCCCTCCCGGATGACTGAGCTTCTCACCCTATCTCTAAGGGAGAGTCCAGCCACCCTGCGGAGAAAACTCATTTCAGCCGCTTGTATCCGAGATCTTGTTCTTTCGGTCATAACCCAAAGCTCATGACCATAGATGAGGGTGGGAACGTAGATCGATCGGTAAATTGAGAGCTTTGCCTTTTGACTCAGCTCTCTCTTCACCACGACAGACCGGTACAGCGCCCGCTTCACTGCGGACGCTGCACCTATCCGCCTATCGATCTCACGCTCCAGTTTTCCCTCATTCGTGAACAAGATCCCGAGATACTTAAACTCCTCCACTTGGGGCAGGACCTCCTCCCCGACCCGGAGAGGGCATGCTACCCTTTTCCGGCTCAAGACCATGGCCTCGGATTTGGAGGAACTGATCCTCATCCCGGCCGCATCACACTCGGCTGCAAACCGCTCCAGTGAAAGTTGTAAATCACGAACTGATGAAGCCAGTAGGACCACATCATCTGCAAAAAACAGAGAAGCGATTCTAAGGTCACCAAAACGGATCCTCTCAACACCTTGGCTGCGCCTAGAAATTCTGTCCATAAAAGTTATGAACAGAATCGGTGACAAAGGGCAACCTTGGCGGAGTCCAACTCTCACCGGAAACGAGCCTGACTTACTGCCGGCAATGCGGACCAAGCTCTGACACCGGTCGTACAGGGACCTAACAGCCCTTATCAAAGGGCCTGGTACCCCATACTCCCGGAGTACCCCCCACAGAACCCCCCGAGGGACGCGGTCGAATGCCTTCTCCAAGTCCACAAAGCACATGTAAACTGGTTGGGCAAACTCCCACGCACCCTCCAGGACCCTGTTGAGGGTGTAGAGCTGGTCCAGTGTTCCACGACCAGGACGAAAACCACACTGCTCCTCCTGAATCCGAGGTTCGACTATCCGACGGACCCTCCTCTCCAGAACCCCTGAATAGACCTTACCAGGGAGGCTTAAGAGTGTGATCCCTCTATAGTTGGAACACACCCTACGGTCCCCCTTTTTGAATAGGGGAACCACCACCCCAGTCTGCCAATCCAAGGGAACTGCCCCCGATGTCCACGCGATATTGCAGAGTCGCGTAAGCCAACACAACCCTACAACATCCAGAGCCCTAAGGAACTCCGGGCGAATCTCATCCACCCCCGGAGCCTTGCCACCGCGGAGCTTTTTAACCACCTCGGCGACCTCAGCACCAGAGATCGGAGAACCCGACCCAAAGTCCCCAGGCTCTGCTTCCTCAGTGGAAGACGTGCCAGTAGGATTGAGGAGGTCTTCGAAGTATTCCGCCCACCGACTCACAACATCCCGAGTTGAGGTCAGCAGCACGCCACCTCCACCATAAATGGTGTTGGTCTCGTACCTCTTTCCCCCCCTGAGACGCCGGATGGTGGACCAGAATCGCCTCGAAGCCGTACGGAAGTCATTCTCCATGGCCTCTCCGAACTCCTCCCACGCCCGAGTTTTTGCCTCAGCAACCACCCGAGCCGCATGCCGCTTGGACTGCCGGTACCTATCAGCTGCTTCCGGGGTCCCACAAGCCAAAAAGGCCCAATAGGACTCCTTCTTCAGCCTGACAGCATCCCTCACTGCCGGTGTCCACCACCGGGTTCGAGGGTTGCCACCACGACAGGCACCAACAACCTTGCGGCCACAGCTCCGATAAGCTGCCTCGACAATAGAGGCGCGGAACACGGCCCACTCGGACTCCATGTCCCCCGCCTCCCTCGGAACGTGTTCAAAGCTCTCCCGGAGGTGGGAGTTAAAGCTCCGTCTTACGGGAGACTCTGCCAGACGTTCCCAGCAGACCCTCACGATACGTTTGGGTCTGCCAGGTCTGACCGGCATCCTCCCCCACCATCGGAGCCAACTCACCACCAGGTAGTGGTCAGTTGACAGCTCCGCCCCTCTCTTCACCCGAGTGTCCAAGACATGCGGCCGCAGATCAGATGAGACGACAACAAAGTCGATCATCGAACTGCGACCTAGGGTGTCCTGGTGCCAAGAGCACATATGGACACCCTTATGCTTAAACATGGTGTTCGTTATGGACAATCCATGACGAGCACAGAAGTCCAATAACAGAACACCACTCTGGTTCAGATCAGGGGGGCCGTTCCTCCCAACCACACCCCTCCAGGTCTCACTGTCATTGCCCACGTGAGCGTTGAAGTCCCCCAGTAGAACAAGGGAGTCCCCAGGAGGCGCACTCTCCAATACCCCCTCCAAGGACTCCAAAAAGGGTGGGTAGTCTGAGCTGCCGTTTGGTGCATAGGCACAAACAACAGTCAGAGCCCGTCCCCCCACACGTAGGCGAAGGGAGGCTACCCTCTCGTTCACCGGGGTGAACCCCAACGTACAGGCACCAAGATGGGGGGCAACCAGTATGCCCACTCCTGCTCGGCGCCTCTCACCAGGGGCAACTCCAGAGTGGAAGAGTGTCCAACCCCTCTCAAGGAAACTGGTTCCAGAGCCAGAGCCATGCGTTGAGGTGAGTCCGACTATTTCTAGTCGGAACCTCTCAACCTCACACACTAGCTCAGGCTCCTTCCCCACCAGAGAGGTGACATTCCATGTCCCAATGGCCAGCTTCTGTAGCCGAGGATCAGACCGCCAGGGTCCCCGCCCTCGGCCGCCACCCATCTCACATTGCACCCGACCCCTTTGGCCCCTCCCACAGGTGGTGAGCCCATGGGAAGGGGGACCCACGTCTCCTCTTCGGGCTGTGCCCGGCCGGGCTCCATGGGTAAAAGCCCGGCCACCAGGCGCTCGCCAGCGTGCCCCACCTCCGGGCCTGGCTCCAGAGTGGGGCCCCGGTGACCCGCGTCCGGGCGAGGGAAAACTTAGTCCATTAATTTCACTCATCATAGGGATTTTTGGTTGACCCTGTGGTTTTTAAAATGTGCTTTATAAATAAATTTGATTTAAAACATCACACTGTGATCTTTGAAACTGCCAGTGTCTCCCTGGCAAAGCATGCTGCTGGGCGCAGATGATGGATGGATGGATGGTCTGTGAACACCTTGAGGAGCTGAAAGCGGTGGATGTTGATGGCTGTGTCTCCCTGGCAAAGCATGTTGCTGAGCGCAGATGATGGATGGATGATGGATGGATGATGGATGGATGAATGGATGGTCTGTGAACACCTTGAGGAGCTGAAGGTGGTGGATGTTGATGCCTGTGTCTCCCTGGTAAAGTTGCTGCTGGGTGCAGATGATGAATGGATGATGGATGGATAGATGGATGGTCTGTGAACTTTAACTTTAAACTGTCCAAAGGACTTTGGCCACTTTGAATTTTTGACTATTTTTGTCTGACGTCATCCTAGAATGACTATTGGCCAGTGACCCTCACCCCGATAGTCGCAAAATGCTTTGAGAAACTGGTCATGACTCACATCAAAACATCCATCAACATGAACGTGGACACCCATCAGTATGCATACCATGAGAACCGATCAACAGAGGACGCAATCTCCTCTGTGGTCCACATTGCTCTCACCCACCTGGATCAGAAGGACTCATACGTCCGTCTACTCTTTGTGGACTTCACGTCTGCCTTCAACACCATGATCCCCCAAACTCTGATTGACAAACTATCCACACTTGGACTAAGCCCCTCCTTTTGTAACTGGGTACTAGACTTTTTAACAAACAGACCTCAGTCCGTGAAGATCCACAACTTCTCCTCCTCCACCATAACCCTCAGCACTGGCTCTCCTCAAGGATGTGTGTTAAGCCCTCTTCTGTTCACTCTGCTCACACGATTGTGCAGCCACCCATCCAGGCTGTCATATTGTTAAGTTTGCAGATGATACAGCTGTGGTGGGATGCATCACAAACAATGATGAGTCCAGCTACAGGCAGGAGGTAGAACATCTGGAGAGCTGGTGCAAAGAGAATAACCTTCACATGAATGTGAAGAAGACAAAGGAGATGATTGTGGACTTCAGAAGGAACAAACACACCCACACCCCACTGAACATAAGTGGATCTGCAGTGGAAGTGGTCTCCAGCTACAAGTACTTGGGTGTACACTTGAATGATAACCTCAGCTGGACCAACAACACCACCAGCCTGATCAAGAAAGGTCATCAGAGACTCTACTTCCTCAGACGGCTGAGACGTGCTGGTCTGAGCAGCCCAGTCCTCACCTCCTTCTACAGGTGTGCAGTGGAGAGCATCCTGTGCTCCAGCATCAACGTGTGGCATGGAGGCTGCACAGCTGCAGAAAGAAAAGCTCTACAGAGAGTGGTGAAGGCTGCACAGAAGTCTGTTGGAGTCAGTCTCCCCACCATCACAGACATTTACACCTCCAGATGCAGGAAGAAGGCCACCTGTATCATGAAAGACCCCACTCACCCTGCACACACACTTTTTGCCCCACTCCCCTCAGGAAGGAGGTTGAGGAGCATTAAGTGTAGAACCACTAGACTGAGGAACAGCTTCTACCCTGAGGCTGTTAGACTCATGAATAAATAAATAATAAGAATAATCACTGCAAAATATCACATCATGCTGATGCTGATCTGTTTTCTTGTTGCTGTGTTCATCTGTGACCATTTGCTCATATAGATTCATGTTCGTGCGGCTGTCTGTTTGTAATGATTTTGTTTTTCTATTACATTAGTGCTTAGTGTATTTCTAGTTGATGTTTTTCTTAGTCAATCCTAGATGTTATTACTGTTTTTCTCTTACATTTTGTTGTTGAATGTAACTGGGACCCTGTGTACATAATCTTGTTTCATCACATGTACCACATGCGGTGCAAATGACAATAAAGATTCTCTGACTCTGACTCTGACTAGAACCAAATAATTTATGATGTAATAACAGTTGAGCAGATTCTAATAATCTTTATCTTATGGTTCTTTAAAGGTCAAATGCAAATGGAAAATTCTCTTAACTTCCAGTATGGATTTAAACACTATATACACTTCACATTGTAAAATAAGTTTAGGAAATTGAATGTTCCAGGACACCACTTAAGAAAATATAACGTTTAATAAGAAAAGTTTGAAGTGACAAACAGAAGTAACAAATTTCCATCTGGTGTCTCACGGCTTCCTCCAGAAGATGACACAGGTTGTTCAATTCTGGTGATTTTCTTCTGTTGACTGTAAAAGAAAAATGTGGTTAATTTAGTCCAGAAACTGTTTTTTATTTTATTTTACTAACAGAATGTAATCACAGGATGTTCATGTACTGACTATAACCTGTTGGAGTTATTTGAATTAATATTCAATGTTTTATACAGGGAACCCTCGAGTTACGTCAGGGATCCGGACCTACGGGTGTGACTTAGGTCGATTCTGTCGTATCTCGCGGACCAAAAACACGTGCCTGTCGTAGGTCCGCATTTCTGATGTAGGTCGAGGCTATACCGTTAACGGAGCGCCGCACACACATTTAACGGCATGAGAATGAACAAGCGGACATCCTGTGCCATAAACATGCACAGAACTTTATTTACAAACACTTAGATAACACATTATACCACACATTCATCCATAAACACACAAAACCAGTACAGCATGTACTGTACAGGTAAAGTACTGTACAGTAATGTTTTTTTCAGCACAGACAAAGCATACAAAATACAAATCTCTTCCTGAACAGTTCTCAGCCATAATCTGCAAATGAGTTCAACCATGAAACATGAACACTTCTCTTTGAGCAGCAGCTGTTAACATCAAAATGCAGCAAATGATAAGGAACTCCCATGCACCAATCATGCACCAAATCAGCCAAATCATCAGAAACATGTTGCAACCATCATGTTTTTGAAACCAGTGCAGTCCATGTGGTGTTTGTGTTTGTGTGCAGTCCATGTGGTGTTTGTGTTTGTGTGCAGTCCATGTGCATGAAAAAGTCCATGAACTCTAAAAAAGCTAGAAGCAGCAGAAAAAGGAAACAAGGAAACAAAATGTCCTTACTTTGACTGAAGTGTAGGTAGACACTGATGTTTTTCTCAAGTTCAAACCTGGATCAGATGGAACTGCTTAGCCAGTGCTCAACCATGAATCAACCATGAACACTCAAGGCACTGTAGCCCTCCCCCACCTTGCCGCTTGCCGTAATGACGCACTTTTTTTGCCGTATCTCGATTACATACTTATAATGTATTTCTGACGTAAGTCCGTTTTTTCGGTCGTATGTCGACGGCATTCTTTCAAAGAGGCCTATCGTAAGTCCGCGTTGCCGTAGGTCGCAGGTGTCGTAACTCGAGGGTTTCCTGTAGACATAAATGTGTCAAGCTAGCTTCTATATACTGTACATTCGCCCATTGAGTTTTATTTTCGATCGCTACAGTAACGTATCATACCATGTCTATGCAGACGATATTCAAATCTACTGTTCTTTTCGATTGTCTGAATTTTACAAATTGACTGAACTCAGTAACTGCCTTCTTCTTCTTCTTCTTCTTCTTCTTTCGGCTTTTCCCTTTTCAGGGGTCGCCACAGCGAGTCATCCTCCTCCACCTCACTCTGTCCTCTGCATCCTCTGTCCTCACTCCAACTACCTTCATGTCCTCTCTAACTGCATCCATATATCTCCTCTTTGGCCTTCCTCTGTGTCTTTTTCCTGGCAGCTGCATTTCTAACATCCTTCTACCAATATACCCACTGTCCCTCCTCTGGACATGTCCAAACCATCTCAGTCTGGCCTCCCTAACTTTATCTCCCAGTTGTTCAACATGTGCTGTACCTCTGATGATCTCATTCCTGATCTTATCCATCCTTGTCACTCCTAAGGAGAACCTCAGCATCTTCATTTCTGCCACTTCCAGTTCTTTCTCCTGTCTTTTTGTCAATGACACTGTCTCCAGACCATACAACATAGCTGGTCTCACCACTGTCTTGTAAACTTTTCCTTTGACCTTTGCTGACACCTTTTTGTCACAAATCACTCCTGAAACTTTTCTCCATCCACTCCATCCTGCCTGGACTCTCTTTTTCACCTCTTTACCACATTCCCCATTTTCCTGGACAGTGGACCCCAAGTACTTGAAGTCCTGCACCTTTGTGACCTCTGCTCCTTGTAGCCTCACTGTTCCACTGGCCTCCCTCTCATTCACACACATGTACTCTGTCTTACTACGGCTGACTTTCATTCCTCTTCTTTCAAGTGCATACCTCCACCTCTCCAAGTTCTCTTCCACCTGTTCCCTGTTCTCACCACAGATCACAATGTCATCTGCAAACATCATAGTCCATGGGGATTCCTGCCTGACCTCATCTGTTAGTCGGTCCATCACCAGAGCAAACAAGAAGGGGCTCAGAGCCGATCCTTGATGCAATCCCACCGCCACCTTGAAGCTATCTGTCACTCCTACAGCACATCTCACCACTGTCCTGCTGTCCTCATACATGTCCTGTACCAGTCTAACATACTTTTCTGCCACTCCAGATTTCCTCATGCAATACCACACCTCTTCTCTTGGCACCCTGTCATATGCTTTTTCTAAATCCACAAACACACAATGGAGTTCTTTCTGACCCTCTCTGTACTTCTCTATCAACATCCTCAAAGCAAAGATGGCATCTGTGGTGCTCTTTCTTGGCATGAAACCATACTGCTGCTCACAGATAGTCACCTCTTGTCTAAGCCTTCCTTCCACAACTCTCTCCCAGATCTTCATCGTGTGGCTCATCAACTTAATTCCCCTGTAGTTGCTACAACTCTGTACATCACCCTTGTTCTTAAAAATGGGAACCAGCACACTTCTTCTCCATTCTTCAGGCATTTTCTCACCCTCAAATATTCCATTAAATATTTGAGTCAAAAACCTCACTGCCATCTCTCCAAGACATTTCCAAACCTCCACTGGTATGTCATCAGGTCCTACTGCCTTCCCCTTCTTCATTCTTTTCAGAGCTTTCCGGACTTCACCCTCACTAATCTTTCCCACTTCCTGGTCCACAGTTTCTATTACCTCCACTCTTCTTTCTCTTTCATTCTCTTCATTCATTAGCTCCTCAAAGTAATCCTTCCATCTTCCCATCACACTCTCCTCACTTGTTAGAACATTCCCATTCCCATCTTTAATAAGCCTAACCTGCTGCACATCCTTTCCAGCCTGATCCCTCTGTCTTGCCAATCGGTACAAGTCCTTCTCGCCCTCTTTAGTGTCCAGTCTCCCATATAACTCATTGTACGCCCTCTGCTTTGCCTTAGCTACTTCCCTCTTTGCTCTATGTCCCATCTCCTTATATTCCTGTCTCCTCTCTTCAGTCCTCTCACTGTCATATTTCTTCTTGGCTAATCTCTTTCTTTGAATGGCGTCCTGCACTTCACTATTCCACCACCAGGTTTCCTTATCATCCATTCTCTGTCCAGATGACACACCAAGTACCTTCCTACCTGTCTCTCTAATTACTGTTGCTGTAGTAGCCCA
>JBBPBX010042838.1:0-28213 GCA_038048925.1 Garcialebias charrua | reverse complement strand
AGTCCATCCAGCAGTGCTGCGAACCAAGTCAAGTCAAGTCATCTTTATTTATAGAGCACAGTTAAAACAGATAAACTGCTATCAACCACCTTCTATCAGTCAACAGCAGCAGCAGTACAGAAAACAGTCTATTTTTGCTTTGTTGTAAACAGCTGGATAGGAAATCACCAAAATCTAATTATGGCCAAAACAAATAATGACAAAGACTTATCGTATCATCCGGAAACGATTTAAAATCTGAATTGGATTCATTATCACTTCTAATACAAACCATGTCACTGACATGACAATAACATTTGGGCTATTTCTATCTTACTCAACCCCACAAGCATGTAAACAAAACAGGCCACAGAGCCAGAAGCAGGTGTTTGATGCTCCAACTAAGGAAGCAAGTTAATATGCAGTAAACTTAAAGGACAGCATGCTGACATTTTCACTAAAATCACTTCCAACACAGTTAAACCCAAACAGACCAATACATTTTTGAAGTAAACACGTCGTCTATGAGGACAAAACAGAATGAGTCCTGTATAAAATACAACACGACTCACTTTTTTAGGACATATAGTGTATACAACAGTTAATGAAGTTCATCCAATGGTTCAAAAATATTTTGCTAACAGACAGGCACACACACAAATATTAACAATTAGTTAAATAACTGTTGAAATGAAGTTCATCACGTTTTACTTCTGTATGTTATGTATGTAGAGCAGGGGTCACCAACACGGTGCCCGCGGGCACCCGGGTGCCCCCAAGGACCATTTGAGGTGCCCCCAGACCTGTTCTAAAAGTCAGAGTCAGAGTCAGAGTCAGAGAGTCTTTATTGTCATTTGCACCGCATGTGGTACATGAGATGAAAACGAGATTATGTACACGAGGTCCCAGTTACATCCAACAACAAATGAAAGAGAAAAACAGTAATAACATCGAGAACTAACTAAGAAAAACATCAACTAGTAATACACTAAGCCTAATATAGTGGGAATAAACAGCAGCACGAACATGAGTTTGTATGAGCAGATGGTCACAGATGGTCACAGATGAACACAGCAACAAGAAAACATATCAGCATCACCATGATGTGATATTTTGCAGTGTTTATTTTAATTTTATTTTTATTTATTCATGAGTCTAACAGCCTCAGGGTAGAAGCTGTTCCTCAGTCTAGTGGTTCTACACTTGATGCTCCTCAACCTCCGTCCTGAGGGGAGTGGGGCAAAGAGTGAGTGTGCTGGATGAGTGAGGTCTTTCATGATACAGGTGGCTCTTTTCCTGCATCTAGAGGTGTAAATGTCTGTGATGGTGGGGAGACTGACTCCAACAGACTTCTGTGCAGCCTTCACCACTCTCTGCAGAGCTTTTCTTTCTTCAACTGTGCAGCCTCCATGCCACACGTTGATGCTGGAGCACAGGATGCTCTCCACTGCACACCTGTAGAACGAGGTAAAAATAGCACAACTCAATACTAAGCTGCATTTAAATTTTATTCAGTTTTTTTTTTTTTTGTATTTATATATATTTTAAAATGTCTATCTTAAAAATAGGTTCTTAAAAATATGTTTCTTATACATTTTTTTCAATTTACGCTTTGTTATTTCCGAAGAATTTATCAAACTGGTGCCCTTTGTATAACTCCGTACCCACGAAGTAGCTCTCAGTTTCAAAAAGTTTGGTGACCCCTGCTATAGAGGAAGAAGAAAACACAAATGTCTTTTTCCGGTTCCCCATCTGCATGATAAACAGGAATTTAAGCTCCCATTGAAGGAAAATATTGACGTTAGCTAAATCATTTTAGTGAAGAGCAAGGGTCAGTTTAATAGCTGCACCACTGGGCTTTGTCATTCATGTATTTGTCACTGGGGATGTCTGTGGATAGGGCTGCAGGGGACACACAAATGTTCCTCCTGAGCACCAGAAGAAGGATTAATATTCACAGAGCACTTTCACATGGAACTCTATCCCCGAGGATCACATGCCACTCCGAACAATGTCATCCAGGAACTGGTAGAAATTGTGCCACAGCAGAAAACAACGGAGTCAGCAGCAATAAATAAATAAAAATAGAAGGATATAGCATCTGTATGAGCAGATTCTTATATGAAATATTTTTCCACATATGTCTTTGTCTGCTCATTGGGGCTGTTGCATTCACAAAATTAAATCGCACATAAATTCACACGTTGTGCAGTTTGTTTTGCCTGCATCCTGCATGACAAGACAAATGGTACAAATGTTGGAGACGAGCTCGACTGTCACAGCTCGTATTATTCCAGTGGCTTTTATTAATCAGCGCTGTGGAAATATTTACCAGCAATCTGGAAACAAAACTAAATCAGTGTGATTGTATTTACAAGCACTTAGTCAACTATTAATATTTCTGCCTCTCTGGAAACTGTCCTATTGATCACAGATTGGCAGCAGAGTTTTGGTCAATTTGTAAAGTTCTGCTGATAAATTAGCTCCGGCCATTATCACAAGGAGAAATCAGGTCAAAAAGAGACGCAGAGTGTTGGGGGGTCTGCTCTGAGTTAATAACTTTTATGATAATGAATCATGGTGCTTCGATGCGGCAGCTGCTGTCACATTTGTCACTGTCCGGTTTCAGTGAGGTAACACTGGGTTTGTGTGTGATTAACCTGAAGGGGACGACCTGTCTGACAGGAAGCCCCATGTTGGTTCCTTTGACAAGATGGTGGCTGACCCTCAGACTGTTTCAAGTTAAAGATGGATGATGGTCGAGATGGTGCTTTACTACAAAGCACAGAGGCCAAACACTGATAGCATTTTTTAACGTTTTGTTTCATGATGTACATTGTGGGGAATTTTTTCAATCTTATATTTAACTCATCACAAACCCAAAAATCAAAACACAGACTTCAGCTAAGTAAAATAACATTCAGACAAATTATAGGCTAACCCTCCTTAAAACAGAGGTTCTAAAATTGGTATCCCAGGACCCCCAGGGGTCCACAACTTTAGCTTGGGCATCTGCAAAATAAATTGCGATAAATTATTAGATACTTTGTATATCAGATTGTTTTAAAGAATGCATGAATGCATATGGGGACCAATGAGCCAGTAAAACAAACACTTAACCAGACAAAACAACATTCCCATGATATTTAAGGTTTCAAATGGCAGGAAATTATTTTTAATCAGCATGAGGTTTATGAGGGAGTCCTTAGAAAATGTTCTCCCCTGTACAGGGTCCCCAGACCAAAAGGTTTGAGAACCCCAGCCTTAAAGAAATGCATATTGCCCGCTTCCTTTCATGCCAGAGGTTTAGAATAAGAACATTTTATGTTGAGAAATTACAGATTTGTAACCATTTAGGTCAGACCTGAAATATTGTGCAACTTCATGCAGTACTCCAATATTTCACAAGACCTGTTAGTGCTGGAAGTATTTGTTGAGTCTAACTCTCAAAAACAACCATAAAATTTAACACGTCGGTAAATCATTTTGTGCAAGCTAAGGTTGATTAGCTGTGGCAGCCATCTTAAATTTGACTGATTCAAAAAGTTAATCCGTTTTACGTGTGCAGGAAATAATTACTTTCTGAGAGTCTCATTTAAATCCATCCTGTGGTGTGTGGGATATTTTACTAACAGACAATGAGGGTTGACTCCAACAGCAGTGATATTGCATAATGTGTAATATTATTGTGAACAATGCTTGGATGATAACAAACAAATGTTTGATCAGTAAAACTGACTGAGTCGTAGCATTTTTTTGTGTTTGCTAAGCTCAGTTGGTTTTGGCAGCCATCATTAATAGAGCGGACTGAAAGGGTAATCAGCTGAACACAAACATTTAGTGATTACTTTTTGAACATCTCATTAAAATTCACTCAATGATTCATGATATTTTGCTTAAAAACACAGTTGATTTTAGGAGTGAATATTTATAAGACAGATCTCTCAGAATCAGTGAGTTCGCTGAGTGTAAGTGGTGAACACACCAAACTCTATCTTAATATCTGTAAAACTGACTGAGATACAGTATGTAATCATTTTTGTGTTTGCTGTTTTCTTTGCTGTGGCAGCCGTCTTGAATGGGGTTTACTCTGAAAGCCAATGAGTTGTAAATCTAAAACCAATGATTACTTTCTGAGAGTTTCAATTAATATTTCCAGAGCTTCATGAGACATTTTCCTCTAAATACAGACACAAAAACACAATCATTGCACCTTCATCTTTGTCATCAGGTGATAACAATAAAGAACATATGACCAAATCAAATACAAATAAAAGAAAAAATAATTCAAGTTCAGACGTTTTGTAGAAGGAAAAAAAATCTGAATGATTTTGCCTTCAAGCTTTCCTTGAAGCAAAACATTTATCTCTGTTTGGCCATAAAAAAATTTTTTTCCAGTTTTTGGTCAAAAATGTTTACTGGATAAACAAAACTAAGTGAAGTGGATTTTCACCCACATCAGGAGTTTCAATCAGAACCAAAATCACAAACTTAACAAAAAAAGTTAAATGCCGACCGTCACAGAAGTAATTGAAAAGTAAAGGTTTGTATCCGGATTCATGCTCAAGGTTAAGTCAGATCCTCTGGACAGTTTGTTTTTGTTGAAACATTTAGTCTTTCATCCAAAAGACTTCATCAGTCTGAGGAGCTGCAACAAACTCAGTCTTATAAACAGCAAAATGTTTTACTGCCTGAATGTTTGACAATAAATGTTTGTAGTTTTCAAGATTACTTTTTTTTATCAGAATCAGCTTTATTGTCATTACACCAAAGCACAGCAAAATTGCATTTTCAGTACATCTCTTCCAAGAACAACATAAACAACAACTGACATGGGGAGACGGAGGGGACTGAGGCTGCCGCCTCATGAGGTGCAGCCTTATGCTGCATTCCAGTTACCTCGTATTGTGGGAATTTGCCAGTTCCCAGTGGTAGATTGAAACCGGAACGCCCGCTCTAGTGGTAAACTCCCACTCGTAAAGTGGGAGAAATTTTTCTGCACCCAGTTTCCATTTCAAGATGGCGGATACTCGCGTCTTCAGTAAGTCAACACCTAAACTTTTACTAAAAGAACAGTTCTAAAATGTTGTTGCGTGTATTCAGAAGCGGTCCGTGGCATGTGCAAACTGTGCGGCCGCACATGGCGCCATCCAGCAGGGGGCGGCATAAGAGGAGACCCCGCTCCTCGTTTTTTTATTTATTAAATATTTTACAACTTTTGTTTTTAACAACATAACACAGAACACTACCGCGCTGCTCCTGGGCCGCCCCACCCTTAATTTATTCACATGTCCTCAGTTTAATCACCGCAGCAGCTGCTGGGTGCATTTCCTCAACCCAAGTCGTCCGCCCCACCTCCACTTTTACTTTCAAAGTCAAAGTCAAAGTCAAAGTCAACTTTATTGTCAGATCTGCAATATGTACAGTGCAGGACATACACAGGACCGAAATTGCGTTTCTCTCAGTCCCTCGGTGCAACAGTAAACATCTAAACATTGAAACACTGAAACATATAATAATAGACATAAGCATAAAAATAGTAAAACTAACACTGTCCTGTGTTTTTTTTTTTTTTTTTTTTGCATAGTGGTATAAAAAAAGAGTATAAAAAGTATAACTAAAATAAACTAAAGGTTTCTAGCATTGACATTTGCAAAGTGGCAAAGCAGCGTATGAGTCAATGTACACAGTATATGTATGAGGTAGTAGTTGATGTTGTTGTAGAGGCAAAAAGTGGCATATGCAGTAAGGCACATTGGGCATCCCTAAATAAGACCGTTCAGAGCACACTGTATATGTACCAGCAGTGGTGTAGATATTAAAGTAGTGTAAATAAATGTAAACAGTAGTAATTACATGTAAGCAGTAGTAATAAAAGTAAACAGTATTAATAAATGTAAACAGAGAATGTAAACAGTATTATGATTATAGGCAGTGATGTAATACAGACATTAGTGCAAGTATGAGAAGTAGTGCAAACTGTATGAGCACATGACCGAGAGTTTAGTGAAAACCCGTTTGGTGACACAGAGTCTAGTGTTAAAAACTTTGTGTTGAGTGATAATATGTGAGAAAGTTTTAGTGTTAAGGCAGTTCAAATGGGAGGGGAGGCAGAGCAGGCAGAGTGTTTAGCATTCTGACTGCCTGATGAACAGAGCTGTCTCTCAGTCTGCTGGTTCGAGCCTGGAGACTCCTCAGTCTCCTTCCTGATGGCAGCAGTCTGAAGCAGCTGTGTAGTGGGTGTGTGGGATCACCTGCCATGCGGTGGGCTTTCCGAGTGAGGCGTTTGCTGTGTAAGTCCTGCAGTGAGGGCAAGGAGGTGCCCACGATCTTCTCAGCTGCTCTCACAATGCGCTGGAGGCTCTTGCGGCAGGATGCAGTACATGCACCAAACCACACAGTGATGCAGCTGGTCAGGACACTTTCTATGGCACCTCTGTAGAAGGTGCTCATGATGGGGGTTGAAGCTCCAGCCCTTTTCAGCTTGCGGAGAAAGTAGAGACGCTGGTGAGCCTTCTTTGCCAGTGCTGCAGTGTTCCTGCTCCAGGACAGGTCCTTTGAGACGTGCACTCCCAGGAACTTGGTGCTGTCTACTCTCTCCACTGCGGTGCTGTTGATGGTCAGAGGAGGATGTTGGGCATCCCTCTTCCTGAAGTCCACAACAATCTCCTTTGTCTTCTCCACGTTGAGAGTGAGATTGTTGTGTCCGCACCACAAGGCCAGGCGGCTCACCTCGTTCCTGTAGTCCGTCTCATCGTTGTTGCTGATGAGACCTACCACTGTTGTGTCGTGGTTTTTGAGACCTACCACTGTTGTTTTCGTTTTTGTTACGGAGGTGACACTACGTGCGGTCAGTGGAAAGATGGAAGAGAGGAAGAGTGAAGAGAAAGATTAAAAAGAGAGAGGCTCTGGAGACAGACAGCTAAATGTGCAAACATTGACACATTTTTCACTCAAACAGCTGCAGTTTGTTAATGAGAGATCAAACAGGTAAGACATGCTGTTGAATTTTGCTGCAAAACACTGTTCAAGTTAATTATCAAGTCAATGAATTTTGTGGTATGTAGCATTGTGACATAACATACTGTTAAATAATTTAAATAATATTATATGAGTCTGGATGAAGACCTGCTCTATATGAAAAGTGCCCTGAAATGTTAGATAACCCTTTAATGAAACTGGCCTGAATTGATCATAAGTCTTTGTAAAAAGGGGAGATTTGTGCAGTTATGACAATTTTTTAAACGTGATTTAGTGTCAGGAGTGATGAGGGGATTGTTCCTGTCAGTATGAAGGAACAGGTGAGCTGTTCTAACTCTGTGTGAACAAACAAGCATTAGTTCCAATATAAACACTTTCTAAACGACAGTAGTGACATTGTTATCATTAAAAGTAAGATAATAAATACATAAAGCAATGAAAGGGAATAGTATGAAAGTAATATGAAATAAGCCTGCATATTTTACCATTGAAAATATATTAATTGGTTAAGTCAAAATGTGTTTTCCATATCAAATGTGCTAAATCTTTACAGATTATTGTCCTGATCAGGCTCAATAAATGTAGTCCTCTGGACAGATTCTTCTTTGTATCAAAAATACTTCTTCAGTCTGAGGAGCTGTGACAAACTCAGTCATCGTTCCTCCTTTGGTTTGAGAGAGGAGTAAAGGAGGCCATGTTTGTGAAAAGAAACCGCCCATCATTAAACAGAGGTGGAGGCCTCCATGTTCAACTGTCCACCTCTCACAATGCTGTTATTGCTAGTATCTTACTGTTCATATAAAATATTTGATAATGTTCTTATAGAAACAATTCTTGAATAATGTTCATAATGTGAATGCTACATGTTTGTCTCTACTTCTTGTTCTGCCATTAACTCTAAAATACTTATTGAATAGTTTATATATGTAGGTAAAACTAGATGTTGAACAACCCATTAAAATACACCAGAATGCAGGAAATGGCATCTATTTTATTCAAAAATGTCTGGGAGAGGACCCCCACTGGCAACCTAGCGGGGGGGGCGCCATTGGGGTTGCTCGCACAGGGCGCCAAATAGGCTAGGACCGCCTCTGTGTGTATTAATCACATAGTGAAGTAAAGATGTTTGTTTTTGTTTTCTTAGCTGTAAAGCCATTTTTTTCTTTTTTCCCAATGATTTAATTAAAGAATTAGAGAAAAATATATATTAAATCAATTACCTTCGGCGGTCATCATCCTCCTCTGACATGTTCTGTGTCAGGAGTGCATATCTGGTAAGTAATTTATTATATTCGGAAACGGCAACAAAAACAAAGCGTGCGTCCATCTTGATTTTCCACTGGGAGAACCGGAACGTGTTTTCAAGTGGTAGCTTGGAAAATGACATCACTACCACTTCCCAGTTTCCAGAATACGAGGTAACTGGAATGCAGCATCATTTTCAGATAAGGAAAAAGAAACACGAGGGGGAGGGGAGGTGTAAAAAAAAATCAAATTTCGCTGCAACCCAATTTTTGAATGGAGCCTAGATGCAGCCACACTCTAAAATAGAAGTTGGCTCGTCACTTATATTTTGGCTTCCAGCTCATAAGGTTTAAATATATATTGTGGTGGCCATCTTAAATTTAGACCTGGCAATGCAATTTTTGAAAGGAATCTTTATTACGCCTAAATGCAACCAAAAATCCAAATGGAAGTTTGTTTCATTTATTTTATACGTTCTGGTGCTCACAACATCTACCGATAGAACACAAATTGGAAAAAACACTTTAGAAACTATAATAGTTTTTTTTATGGATTCATTTATTATTGTACTTTGTATATGTTCTAAATATTTTAGGTTGTGTTTACTTATAGCTGTGTGCTCATGTTTTACTTTGTGTAGTGATACAGCACCCTCATGTCCGTTACTGGATTTAAACCTCTTCACATCTCTCTGAAACTCTGAGTGTTACACTTTTCTTGAGATCTCAAGGAGACAAGTGGACACTATTTTGTTACATTTATTTTGAATTAAGAGACACAAATCAATCAGATAGACTTCCTTTTAATTTGTGTTAATTCAGAATTGATCAACAGTATATTTTTGTCATTTGATGATGATCTGTTATTAACATGAGTGTCACTCTCATGCTGGGTTATTTCTGTAGTACCAGGGTGCTTTAATATTATGGCACAGTTCAGGGTAAACTTTTAACTTCCTTCTCTGCTTTGTCTGTGAATTAGCCATAATATTCTCTGTACTAACAAGCTCCATCTGGCCACTGGCCTAAACAATATGTAAGTGTCCTTCAGAGATCTTCCGACTATGGGAACTGAAAAATCCCTCCTTTACTTTCTAAAACAACCAATGAGCAGGAAGTATTTGACTAAGTCACACCCCCTTCTTAAAGGGACACTTCCTGTAGACTCTGTAGTGTGAAAGGGAGAACTAAACAACTTGGTTCTTCCCTGGAAACTGGTGAAACGTTGTGGTCATTTGTCAATTAGACCTACATTTCTCAACCAGAGTTACGGCACAGCTCAGCTGTAACTCACTCATATGTTTTGAAAGAATTTTGTTTTCTGAAAGTTTTATTTTGAAACCCACTCAGGACGTTGGCCCTGGTTCCTACCGGGAAAGGCGCACTTCTGCTCGTTGAATCAGTTATACACGCGCTGAAGTTCAACTGGACGTCTTCTGGACCACACAGTCCGTTAAGTGTCCACAAAACTTCTCAGCTCTTATCTCCAGAGACGTATCGTCACCAGGTAAAGAGTCGTTGATTGTATGCTGAACGTGTGGGGAGTCCAGCCGGACTCGTTTGGGAAAAGTGTCACCCTGTTGCAATTCAAAATAATTAACTTCTGTTCAGTGGCGGCTCGTGACATTTTCACCAGGGGGGGCTGTATATATANATTCTACTCTATCTGGCAGCCTTTTATGGAATTTGTTGCTTTAATGTAGAAATACAAATTCCCCTGCACACCTAGGTTTCTTTTTTATTTATTTATTTATTTTTATTTTATTTTTATTTTTTTTACTTAAAAGTTATTTCAATTTATTTATTTTTATTGTTTTATATTTTATTTACTACTACCTTCACTTTACTGTGTTTCACTATTGGAGGTGTTCTGTATGTGTTTGGTGTTCCTGGGAGAAAAAAAAAGGCATGTTAGAGTCAAAGGTGTGAATAGTTTGGTTATCTTCAACACTTTTATACCCTCGAATTTGTAAATACTGTACCTTTGTTCTATATGCAAAATATCAATAAAAATATGTGAAAAAAAAAAATATATATATTTATTAGTATTTATATATATATATATATATATATATATATATATATATATACTGTATTAAGAAATGAAGGGGATAAGGACAAGAATAAGAAAAGCACTGCTTATATTTTTACAAAACACTAACATTAAAAGAAAAATACATGTACTGTCCAGTTATTTTAAGAGACCATGAGTGTAACTGGTAACTGGTTGAACAGAGCTGCTTCTAGCCTCCTCACTGCTATTGTATTATTACAGTATTTGGGTACCGTATTATGTGGGTTGTGCGGTGGCGACTCCACTTCTCAGAAACATCCAGGCTGGACCAGAGGATCCCCTCATCATCACCTCCTGCCATGTCCTCCTGTACAGTGGAAGAAAAATGTTTAAGGGCTGCTACAAACAGGTTCATAAAACCATCTTTGTTGGTAAATGCAAATGCTTATTGTCAATTACCATGTGACGTGTGCTGCTGACCACTTGACCAGGTCACCCTTGTAAAAGAGATCTCCATCTCAACGGACTCTACCTGGAAAAATAAAGGTGATTGATTGATATAGCAGACATCTGGTGAATATAAAAGTTTATATTGTCTGATATTTAACAGGTTTGACTTCAGCTCAACTTTTGTACACAAGCTTGAGTTAAAAACATGAACATCTGATAATCATAATATTAACACATGAACATCTGATATTCATAATATTAACACAACACATGAACATCTGATAATCATAACATTAACACATAAACAACTGACAATCATTATATTAACACACGAACATCTGATAATCAAAATATTAATACATAAACACCTGATAATCATAATATTAAACACATAACGTTTAGAAAACACTTTTGTAACATCTAGTTGAGAGCCATATCAGTCAGGAATAGTAATAAGCATTAGATAAAGAAACACCACAACGTTCATAAGCACAGCTAGTAGCTAGCTACTGTGTGACTGACCGCAACACACGACACCACGTCACGCACACAGATGAGATCAGCTCAAACTTTGCTCATGTGCGCTTATTAAACAACTCACTAATTATTACTTGCTTACCTGTGTAGAAAGGCACCATTAATAATTACTGCTGTTCAACGTCGCTAGTTGCGTGTGATCAGCTCTGACTGTGTAAACAGAGAGTCCCCCACTCCCCCTCCCTCCTCGGCAGTCAAACCGGAAACACGCTGGCGAACGCAGCGATCACGAGACGAGTCCAGGCTCGAGGGCGACGGAAAATGCGACCTGTACAGTCCAATAGTTTTGGACAGATGGGACATAAACTGCGCATGCGCTAGCGCTAGTTATAATTAGATTCAATGGAAAAGCCGTAGGCGGCGCCCAGCGGGGAACCGGAAGTACGTCACAATCAGAAAACGTTTTTTGAAACAAACAATCATTACTCATAAAATATTTATCCTACACAACTAAAAACATATATGCATACATTTCGAAATATTTTTATTTTATTATTTCATTTTTATAAAAAAAAATTAATCTTCAAATGGTGAAGAGCTGCAGTTCCAGGGAGGGGCGGCGCCCCTAGCGCCCTCTAGTGGCAGCCGCCGCTGCTTCTGTTAAACTTAGCTTTCATTCCACTCCTTCCTCCTTATTCTTATTTTTCTTAAGCCAGTAAACTTTTAAGTAAACGTGCCAGCAGGAAGTTTAAACATAACTTGTCTGTTTGTTTCAATTTGAATTCTTGTCTACAGTAGTTATTAAATCAGAGCTAATCTCGATACAAATGTTTAATGTACTTTTATGATTGTCTCAATAAAAGGTTCATCTTTGGTGGATCAACATAAGTTGACGTCTCTCGTGAAATTACATTTTGTCTAGTCACATTTAAGCAATTTAATCCGGAAAAAGGGAGAACTCGCAAATGAATTTGGGTCAGATCAAATCTGCTCCAACTTCTTCTGGAATATTGTACTGGTCAGCCAGCTGACAAGTATTATATCCCTTACATGTTGTTGGCACCACAAGGTGTTCAGTTACATATTGGTGGCTCGTCCGAGTCCCTGGACGGTTATTAAATTGTATTTTTGTAGTCTATTGTTACGGTTGTTGGCATAATTATCCTTGTTTTTGGACTTGGTAAGATAATTCTGGCTGGTGAGTGTCGGGAGATTGTTGTTCTTGCATTGTCTGCGTCATTTCACGTTGGAATTATTTTTGTTTCAATTTTAAACGTCTATTTGAAGCTGTTGGTGATGAATTTTTGTCTGTGTCTGTGAAACGTTTTCATAACGTGTCGCACATTGCATGCATTTTTCATTGTGTGACCGATGTGTCACCCTTCCGCCACTCTTCTTCTTCTCATTACATCTGCGGATTACTGTTGTGTTCTGGTTTCACATTGGCGGGCTGCTTCGGTGTGCTATTTCTGTTACAACGTGGTTTGTTTGTGGTTCGGGAGAACCCACTCAGTTCTGGGTTTGGACCAACTATCAGTTGGTTGGTTCCGACTTCGGTTCTGACGAGAGTCCATTGTTTTAAATAGTTAGACGTGCTGTCTTCCTTAGGAAGGCGCGGAGGCTTACCTTTATGTGTTTTGGTACGTTAAACAGATTTTTTTCTGTGGAGTTTTGAGTGTTTATTTTGTGAAAAAGTGTCCAGAACTTTTGGGTAAGCTAAGTTAGCATTCCCGGAGCTGAGGCTGCATAAAGCGCTGTGATTGGTCCATTGTGTGTTTTGTTCAATATCGTTGGTTCTGATAGACTGCTAATCATCAGATTTTATCTTGTTCACACATTTTTGACAGTGTGTTTGTTTTGTTTTGTTTCTATGCATGTAATATCGTCAAAGACTGCTTAACCGCAGTGTTTTGTGATATTTATAAGTGTTTTAGGACGTTAAAAAGTCAGTTCAACGCTAGAGTCCGACCGACCTTAGGGTCCGTGAACGTGTGTTTGAACGGCACGTCAACGTGAGTGACGTAGAAGGACGTAAGGTATAGAAGACTACATTACCCATGAGCGCTTGGGTTGAGAACTACATGTTTTGTCTTCGCTGTCGGTTACGCTGAGAGTGGGGACGCTTGCCGGGTGGGACAGCCCACTCCTCGTCAGCTTTCACTTCAGTTGCCAGACCGGACAATCTTCACGCTTGCTTGTCCGTTAATATCTTTGAAAACCTGTTTAATTGCTGTGTTTTTGAGATTTTAAATAGTGTTTTAACACAGTTGGTGTAAGACTACCGAACGCCATGTGACCCGGTCACGTGACACCGGAAGCTACAACTGGTTTATGGGACCGACTATTTTCTTTTAAACAAAGTTTAAAAATCACAGTACCTGTTCCAAACGATGTTAGTCACATCGAGCCATCTTTCATGAGACTGGGGTTCTAGAGATTGTCACATAAAGGCTCTAGATCTTTCTTTGAGGTGCCCTGATGCATGCTCAATAATCCAGGTAGAAAAATCCAAAAAAGCTAAGTCTGGTCCTCTGGACATTCAAAAAACAAAACAAAACAAAGCAAAAAAAAAAAAAACTGTAGAAACGTTTCGTCTTTCGTCCGAAAGACTTCCTCAGTCTGAGAAGCTGAGTTCAGCTCAGTCTTATAAATAGCACCCTCCCACAGTGGATCAACCAGTTGGCTGATGACAGCCGAAACCAGCTGCTCACATGATCAAGGAGGACCATCAGCCTGACGATGGATCGTTAACACCCTGATGGTTGTTTGCTATTCACAGAGGGCTGAGTGATACTAGCAATAACAGCATTGTAAGTGGGGGACAGTTGAACCCGGAGGCCTCCAGTTAAAGATGGCCAGCGGTCACTCTTTCAGGGATGAAGATGTTCACATCCTTGATAGAGAGGAACAATGGTTTGAGAGAGGAGTAAAGGAGGCCATCTTTGTGAAAAGAAACCGTCCATCATTAAACAGAGGTGGAGGCCTCCGGGTTCAACTGTCCCCCACTTACAATGCTGTTATTGCTAGTATCACTCAGCCCTCTGTGAATAGCAAACAACCATCAGGGTGTTAACGATCCATCGTCAGGCTGATGGTCCTCCTTGATCATGTGAGCAGCTGGTTTCGGCTGTCATCAGCCAACTGGTTGATCCACTGTGGGAGGGTGCTATTTATAAGACTGAGCTGAACTCAGCTTCTCAGACTGAGGAAGTCTTTCGGACGAAAGACGAAACGTTTCTACAGTTTTTTTTTGTTTTTTTTTTGCTTTGTTTTGTTTTGTTTTTTGAATGTCCAGAGGACCAGACTTAGCTTTTTTGGGTTTCTTTGAGGTGCTTTTAATCCGTTTGTTGGATGTTTTTGTACACTAACGGCTGAGCTGCGCTCACGGGTGACAACAGCGCCTCTATAGCGGTCAAAAAGAGAAATTGCAGTCGCTGTGATTAAAGCATACATGTATCAGCTTTGCACCCCCATCTGCTGGTTACTTTAAAGTCTACGGTTTTTATGTAATTCTGTCTACATTTCAGCTTTGCTGTTTATTTTAAATAGTGAACAATTTGCTGGTGTAAGACACATAGAATCTTTTAATTTGTTTTTAACAAATTTCCAGACATAATGGCAGGTGCAGCAGACGATGTCCCTGATACGTCCACTGCTGATTTTGACACTGGGCAAAGTCAACGTATGGTTCCCATGGATTCTGTGGATAAAGCTTTTGTTTTGCTTACAGATCCCATCACCACTATGGTGATGAGCTGGGAAATCTGTCTGAAGCAGAAATGGAGAGAGAATTAAAACTTTTGGCTGACAGTGCTGCGTCAGGTGAAAAAAAGCTGAAAAGCACAGAACGCCTGGCCAAATTGACACTTTTGCTTAAGGCCAAATTGGACCTTGAAGTGATCAGGGGCAATGATCTCATTCTGAAGCTTGATAATGTAGTCGTGGCGTGTCAGGCTGCTACAGACAGATGTTATGAGATTCAGGAAGCAGCACGACAGGAGGTTGAGTCTTTACAGCTGCAGATGTAGTCAATGACAGGCTCACATGTGGACAGCATTCGTGCTAGAGAGCGTGTTTATGACAAAGCTCTAGCAGACAATGCTGAAATGCAGCAACAGTTATCTGTGTTGAAAGCTGAACATGATGATGTACTGGGGCAGTTGCAGACATGCAAGGGGGAGAAGGATAATTATGACCTGATGTGGCAAGCATCACAGGTGAGTGTGGAAATAAGTCAACAGAAATTAACGGAATGTACACAAGAGATGGATGCATTCTCACAACGTTTGTCGGTGTTACAGGGTCAAAATGATGACCTAAGAGCCCAATTAACAGAATGTAAGTCTGAATTGGCCTCTACTACTGATAAACTCAGTAAGGAGAGAAGGACGTGTGTGGATCTCATGTCAAAACTGAGCCAAGTACCGTCCGCCCCTCCACCTCCGCCATCTTCACCCACACCTGTTGGTCTGCCCTCATTCCCTCCCGTGCCTCAAAACCCACCGCCTCAACTACCACCATCTCCCAACACACCTGTTGGTCCGCCCTCATCCCCTCCCGTGCCTCAACACCCACCACCCCCTCCACTTCCCTCAAACCCGTTCGCGCCTCAGCCCCCACCTCCATTTGGTGGTACATACCCGTGGGTGGGACCTGGGTACCCCTGTCCTGGTGTACCATATGCGCTGCCGGGTGGGTTTGACAGAAATTATCGGATGCCTCTGTCAATAGACCAACTACATAAGCTTTCAAAATACATTCAACGCTTCGAACCAGGGGCGTTGGGTTCTAATGAAACCAAGGCCTATCTGAAAAACCTGGAGTTGAAGCTGGATCGCTTCTCCAATGTTACGGTTGCCGATAGAATCACTCTTATCAATCTCACCTCCAGCAGGGAGGTGCAAGATCTTATTGAACGTCAACCGGAGGCCACAAAAAATGACTACAAACGTCTCTGTGATGTTCTTATCTTGAAGTACACTCCTCGTGTGGGACTCTATGGTTTCCCAGCCGCGATGAAGGTCAAGCAAGGTCGCAACGAACATCCACAGGTTTACTACAAAAGGTTCTTCCAAGCTTACTTTGGTAACTGGAACGAGCCTGGGATGGAGGAGGAGAGACATTTTAAATGTCTCTTTGTCGAAAACTTAGATCCTGAGATAGGTGCATCGGTTGAAATCATGGCCAACGGCACCAAAAATTCCATCATGGAAGTGTTGGAGTGCGCCATACATGTTTTTGAAGCATACAACAAACGCAAGACTCCCTTAGAGGCGTTTCCAGGTGAAATGGGTTTGTTCCGATCGCTAGAGCTAGAGGGAATGCGAGCGTCTGGTCCTTCTTCTGGAGTCAGCGAGACGAGGCAAGACGCCCAACGAGGACCTCGAAACGGTGATGTTCGCCCTACTGATGAGCCAAGGTGGTTCAGGTCGAGCCAGGAGGGTGGGAAACGGTATCTAAAGGGGGGTGCACGTCCTAATTTTGCAAAGTATGGTCAACAAGTTGACTCACGCAACAAGGGCTCCCAGAGGGAACCCTCAAGCAGGGTGCTGCTCCTCCTACACCTCGGACGGAGGCACCTCGGAAAAATGTGTCTGAGATGGGTAATAGGCCACGCAAGCCCCAGAAAAATGGTCCTAAACCTTTGAGTTCAGAAGAGACCGAGGTCATACGTCGGTTGTTAGGAAATTGGCAGGCTGCTAACAAGGATAAAAAGCCTGATGCGTTGTATGGTACCATCATTGATAGTAACTCGGAGCACGCATATGACAGCAATGCCACAGTTGCTGACAGTCAACAAGACATTGGTCAGCAGGATACTGACAATCAGAGCGCGGACAGTCAAACCATTGACAGTCCAGCAAATGACAGTCAACAAGACGTTGACTGTGACCCTGACATCATTGTTACAGAGCCAGAGTGCCCCTTATCAAAAATAAAGGGAGATACCTTGCTGACCAAAGATGATGACTCGTCACAAACTGGTCTCTCAGACACATGTGTGAATGCACTGCCAGTCCAGGTAGTTCACCATGACACTGACAGTGGTAGATGTAAAAAACGTCGGAAAGGACCTACAAGCTCTAAAAGGTTCCTATGCAACTTTGTTAGGAAGTGGCCCGCTAAGAAAGCTTACCTGTCAATCATGCTAGAAGGGGTCCTCACACAAGAAGCCCTCCTGGACGGTGGTGCTGTAGAGATATAGCACCCTCATGTCCGTATGGGATGTGGGCCTCTCCACATCTCTCTGAAACTCTCAGTGTTACACCTTCTTGAAGCTTTCAAGGAGACAAGTGGACACCATTTTTGTTACAATTATTTTGAATTAATGGACACCAATTAATCAGATTGAACTTTCTTTTTAATGTGTGTTAATTCAGAATTGATCAACAGTATATTTTTGTTATTTTAATGATGATCTGTTACTTTCATGAGTTTGACCTTCTGCTGGTTTATTCTACATTACAGTGTGTTCTGAATCTGGGACATGAGCCATGGTAAAAGCTGTTACTTCCTTCTCTGTTTTGTCTGTGAAGTTAGCCATAATATTTTCTGTGCTCACAAGCGGCCATCTGGCCGATTCTATAAACAAGTTTTCCTACTGTCCTTCAGAGACCTTCTGCCTATGGGATGAAAAATCCATCCGTTGTTTTGTTAAACCAGCCAATAGTTATTGAGGAGGTGGGGAGACCTCGCCTCCCATATAAAGATCCACTTCCGTTTTTGATTTTAGTGTCGGAGGGAAGAACTTCCTAACAACTGGTTTTTCCTCTGGAAAAAGCTGGAAACGTTCTGGTCATTGGGTCAATTAGACCTACGTTCTCAGCCGGAGTTACAGTAAAGCTTACTGTAACTCATTCACTCATTTTCTGAAAGAATTTGTTTTCTGAAGTTTTATTTTGAAAATCAGTCAGTGCGATTGGCTCTGTTCCTGCCGGGAGAAGCGCTCTTCTTGCTCGTCTGACTCAGCTCACACGCGCGGAAGTCATCTGGACGTGAACTGGACAACACAGTCCGTTAGTGTCCAAAAAACTTCAACTCTTATCTCCAAGACGTATCGTCAACAGGTAACGAGGCGTTGATTGTGTTCTGAACGTGTGAGAAGCCTAGCTGAGACCTGTATGGGAAAGGTTGCCACCCTGTTTGTTTCAAAATAATCAACTTCGGTTAACTTAGCTTTCAATTTCCTCCTATTTCTTCTTATTTTTCTTAAGCCATTAATCTGTCAAGTAAATGTGCCAACAGAAAAGTTCCTAACTGTCTGTTTGATTTTAATTTGAATTCTTGTAAACGTAGTTTAGTAGATCAGAGCTAATATTGATACAAATGTTTAATGTACTTTTATGATAATTTCAATAAAAGGTCTATTTTCTGGTGGACCAACATAAATTGAAGTCTCTCGTGAAATTACATTTTGTCTAGTCACAGTAAAGCAATTTAATACCGGAAAAAGGGTGAACTCGCGAAACTGATGAAAGGTTTGTGCAGATAAGACCTGCTCGGACTTTTCATCCAAACTATAGGTAAGTCAGTAAACTGACCTCGTAAGTGTTTAATTACACAAACGGCCTATAGATTGTTACATATTGGTGGCTCATCCGTGTCCCTAAATGGTTATTGTATTGTTTTTGTAGTTTACTGTCACGGTATTGTTGGCATAGTTTTTATCCTGTTTTGGACTTATAGAATGGTTCTGGCTGGTGAGTGTCACAGAGATTGCTAATCGTGGCATTGTCTGGTGTGTTTCCCGTTAGAATTATTCTTTCTTTCACTTTTGAACGTATGTTTTGAAGCTGCGGTGATGTTTGTGTGTCTGTGTTTGTGAGACGTTTCATACCGTGTCGCAAACTAGTGCATGCATTTTTCATTTTGTGACCGCCGTGTCACGTCTCTGCTTCATTTTATTACATCTGCGGATTACTGTTGAAAGTCTGTTTCGCATATTTGTGCTGCTTCCATTGTACCTTCGTCTGTTACAACGTGTGTTGGCTGAGGTTCGAGTGAGCCCACTCAGTTTTGGATCGGACGGGTTCCGACCTCCGGTTCCGAGTGACATAAAGTCCATTGTTGTCAACAATTAGCGTGCTACCTTCTTTGGGAGGCGTGGGGGCTAGCCTGAGTGCGATTGGGCTCGTTAGCAGTATTTTCTGTGGTGTATTCTATGTTTATTTTGTGAAAGAGTGTCCAGAACTTTGGGTCGAGCTAACGTTGGCGGTACCGAAGCTTCGGCTACAGAAGCGCTGAGATTGGTCCATTGTGTGTCGTGTTCAAAAAAGTTGGTTCTGTAGACTGCTGGTTGTCAGATATTCATTTTTGCACACATTTCTGATAGTTTATCTGTGTTGTTCATTTCTATGCACGTAATATCGTCGAAGACTGGCTTAACCACGGTGTTTTGCGATATTTACAAGTGTTTTAGAACGTTGAAAAGTCCGTTCCACGCTAAATTTCGACCGACCTCGGGGTCCGTGAACGCACCGCTCGAACGGCACGTCACACGTGAGTGACGTATGGTTTAGAAGACTCCATTACCCATGAACACTTAGGTAACTACATGTTCTGTCTTCACTGTGATTGGTCGAGTACGCTGTAAGTGTTGACGCTTGCGAAGTGGTGGAGAAGCCCACTCCTCGTCAACTTTCACTTCAGCAAACCAACCCTTACGAGTTTTGTGCTTGTTTGTCCGTTACTATCTCTGAAAAGACTGTTTCATTGCGGTGTTTTTGTGATTTTAATGGGTGGATTGAGTCAGTTGTTCTAAGACTACCGATCGCCATGTGACCAGGTCACGTGACACCGGCAGCTGCAACTGCTTTATGGGGACCGACCGCTTTCTTTTAAACGCAGTTTAAAGATTCACAGTCCAAACGATGTTACTCACATCGACTCGTCTATTATAAGACTGGGGTTCTAGAGTTTTGTCACGTAAAGACTTTAGATCTTTCTGATTGATGCTTTTGATCCGTTGTTAGACGTCTGTGAATGTTAGCAGCTAAGGCTGCGCTCACAGGTGACAACAGCGCCTCTATAGCGGTCAGATAGAGAAATTGCTGTCGCTGTGATAGACTCATATCCAGCGCTGTAACCCCACCTGCTGGTTGCATTAGAATACAGTTTTGATGCAATTCGATCCACATTTCAACTTTCCAGTTTTTTGAATAGAGTACATTTTGAGATGTTGAGGACACAGCACTCTTTCATTTGATTTTCACATATAATCAAATGTTGGGAGCAGTACAGTTACACAGAATTAATACAGACATGTCTGCTTTTTGATAAAACTTGACACTTTTATCATAAATTCTGTGCAACAAGGCTGTCTGCTTTATTTTAAACTGCAGGTTTAAAATAACACACATGAGGCATCTTTTGTCTTGGTTTTCACAAAAATCACACAAAGATAGCCGAATTTGTTTGATCTCTTCACAGGTCGACAAATTAATAGAAATCACTGATTTTTATTTCATTTAACATCTTGGATGTTTTCTGAGCAGCTCAGACACCTTGCATCTGAATCTGATCACTTTTGTGTGCGTCGGAGTGATTAAACGGCAATCAGATTGGGTTGGTTAGTAGCTGTTGTTTTGTTATAAGTTCTAGATAAGGTTAACACTACCTAAAGGTATTTAACTTTACAATTCATTGGGGTAATTCCTGAGATAAGGTACCTGTGAATGTTAGACTTATTGAACACAGTGAAGCACAAACCTGGAGGCTGGTTGGTTTTGATTTACTCCAGGCTACATAAATGGTGATGATTTATTTGCACGCTGCGATATAAGACCCACTTTACTTGATTTTTCACAGAAAATCAGAACAAAGATGGACGTTCAAACAGGTGCACCAACTGAGGGGGCCTCCTCTTCTATCAAACCTAGATGGATACGTTAGGGCCGTGTGTCTCCTGCCCGTGCTTATCGCAAAGTGGGAGAATCTGCTTCATCGTATGCTAATTACTTAGCTGCAGTGGACGTCCATCAGGATAAGTGGGAAAATCCCCTGTCGTTCTACGACAGGCTGATCTCTGTCTACTCCGGTGGCAAAACTGTCCCTGGATTAGAGGACGATGAGGAGTTTAAAAATCTTTTCATTACGAATCTTATGCCTTTTCAACGGAAATGTGTTCGTTTCAAGGTTGATTGCAAAAAAGATACCATGGAAATGATAAAACAATACGCTGCGACGGTTTTTGAGGCAGAGATACAACCTAGAATACCATCAGAGGTTTGTCCAGGTCAAAAGATCACATCCCACTCGCAGACAATAGAAGAGGTTCCCTCTCCTACAGAGTGTGAGAGTAAACAGGATTTTCATAATAACAACCTACAGTATGTTGATTCCAGCTGGAGAAGTGACTCATTTCGGTTCACAGGGAGTACTGCTCCTCCTACACCTCAGGTTGAAAACCCTGAGATGAGCAAAGAACCACACAAGGTAGGTGTTCGCTCTCTAGGTGAACCAAGATGGTTCAGATCGAACCAAGAGAGTTCTCACCTAGGTCTCACAGTGGGTGAACTTCGAGAGAAGTTGATGTCTGGGCGCCGTGACCCTTTGATAAATGGTCGGTCCAAACATGTACCCACGAGAAGCGGCCCTCCTGCCCCTGCACCTCGAGCTGCACAGTTCGAGACATGCAAAGAGTCACACAAGCTCCAGATTAAGGAAACGATGCCTCCGCGCTCGGAAGAGACTGAGGTGGTAAGTTGTTTGTCAAATGATTTGAATGTTGCAGTGGTTGACCAAGCTGACACAACGTGTGACGTTGTCCTTGATGATAACACAAAAAACGTTGTTCAACCTGACGAAGCGACGTGCAGCACTGTCTTTTGCAAAAACTCAGTGCACACAGTTGACAACATCGTCGACATTGACAAAGACGCTGACAGCAAACAAATTGCTGATGATCAACGTCCTGAAAGTCCAGATGCTGACAGCAAACATATTGCTGATAATCAACATCCCGAAGTTCATGATACAGACAGCCATCATGATGCTGACAGCAACAAAGGTTACACAGACAGAGGTACACGTAAACAGAAGCGTGTGCTTAAACCTAGATGGTTTCTGTGTAACTTTATCAAAAGGGGGGTGGCTAAGAAAGCTTACCTGCCTATCACACTGGAAGGGGTCCTCGCACGAGAAGCACTCCTGGTTTGCAGTTCCGACGTGTCTATCATGTCAGCCGAACTGTTTGAGGAGCTAAGGACCGCCGCTAACAATATTGACAGGCAAATACCTTTTGTGAAGTACACTTATGGTGCGCTACAGGGCCTTGCAAGGACGAGAACAACCCTAACAGCTATGGTTCACATGCAGATTGGAGAGATGTCACTATACCACCCGGTATTTGTGTCTGAACTTGACTCACTCCAGACTCCATTTTTGGTTGGCCAAGATTTTATAAATCGCTTTGGAGCAATTATAAATTATGGCAATCAGACAATGTGGGCCACAGTTAGCAGTCCACTGCTAATCGAGGTGCCTCCCCAAGGTCAGGACACTGACTGTCTAACAACAGGTACCGCTGAGGTCACAAGGGATTCCCCGACCAAGACCACAAGCCCGGTAAGTGAACCTTCAAATACAGGTGAGACAGAGGAGACTCAACAATTGGACCAGACTCTGGCCCATCAAGAGAACCTCCTCTGCGAGCTGACACCTTCAACACTCACTGAACACTACCTACCACAGGTAGAAGAAGGGGTGGAGATCCAAGGGTCCCACACCGATGACGCTGTACTGTCCTATGGGACAGGTAATTCGGCATACAGCCAAGATTTTGATGAAACCTTGGTTCAAGGACATCTGAGTCCAGAAAGTGACAGTCTACCACACGCTGACAGTCACTTGGACTTCATGGTTACAGATTTTGAGGACCCCTCCTCAAACAAAAGGGGGGCGAACTCACACTTCCTACCACAGGTAGAAAAAGGTGTGGAGATCCGAGGGTCCCACACCGAGGACGCTGTACTGTCTGGGACAGATAATTCAGCCATCAGCCAAGCTTTCGATGAAACCTTGGTTCAAGAGCTTTTGAATCTAGAACTACTCAGAGATGACATAGTTCTTACAGACTCAAAGAGCACCTCTTCAGTCATGAAGTGGGAAAACACACATCACAACGACAGTGACCTGTCGCAGTCTGACCCGTCAGACGCACTTGCAACTGCGCCGACAGTTGTGACACACCTGAATTACGCAGAAAGAGGTAAACGTACAGAAGTACGTTGGCCGAAACCTATAAGGTTCCTGTACAAGGCTCCCAATAAACTGCGCAAACAGCTTAAACTAAACAAAGGCATCCTAACTCGTGCCCATGGACGGATGTCCACACCTGTGTGCGTGGTCCCTCATGACCACAGGGGGGTGATGTTAGGTCATGCCCATGTCAAGGACAAAGATTTCAATAACCCCACAAATGACAAAGTTCTTGCAAACTCACAGACTTCATGGGAAAATAAGGTCGTCCAAGCACAAGATAGTAAATAAACTAAACAGTTTAGACTACATTAGTGGCGGAGAGAAACCTTTCCAGCTGGGACTTAAAACACTAAGTGTAAAACTTGCAACAAAGTTTAAAGGGGACCACACATTCAAAATTCACTTTTTACTGTTTTTTTACTCAACTTTGGGTATTTACTTCATAAAAAAACAGTCCAAAGGCCAAAAAAATGCACCCAGTGGTTTATTTACTCTAAGTAGATTTATTTTACTGTGATAATATAGGTTTCGTTTTTGAAATAAACTGGAAGTCAATCTCGCATGTTACGTCACAAGCGAGAGAGGACAACCCACCCCAACCTGAGTCCAGCCCCTCACCTAGCAACCCCTGGTTAGGCTCAACCCACTTCTGTATTAAACACATGACTGTTGTTTTTCATGATTTCATCTCATCTTTTGTTTATATGTTATTAATTTCATGTGTACAGCACTTTGTTGCAGCTGTGGTTTTTTAAATGGCTTTATAAATAAAGTATAATTGTTATTTTTATGTTTTAGTTCAATTTTTAGTGTATTTGCGATCGCTCCCAACGCGCAGCCGGCAAAAATTAAACGAGCAGACCCCCGGCATAGGGACCGGCGGCAACGGGACCCTCTTCTGGCGCGATGGAGCGGAGCTTCAACTGTACAGCCTCGCAGCAGCCTGGCAGAAGCCTCGCAGCAGCGAGGACCTTCTCCTTACGGATTAATTTACGGGAGACACTTGGTGAACGTTGTGTGTGTCTTGACTGGAACAGCGATAACTCTCAAAATCTCCGCGTGCAACGAGCGGAGCTGGCGAAAACCGGAAGAGGAACAAGCTAACATTAGCATCGGATTCGGGTGGTCTAATGCTAAAAGGAGCAGCAAATTGCGGCGCGCTCAGACGGGTTTCGGTAAGTTATCTTAAGCTAACACTAACAGTAAGTCAAATGAGTAATAAAAAAAGAGCTAATTTTAAAACAACAACACATTACAGATACTGGCTGTTACAGAGGGCGTAAACAGATCGTTGAAGGGCGTGGACTTCAGAACTTGTATCAGAAACCGGTCGTTCAAAACGAAAGTTAAAAATGGCAGAATTAAAAAGGGTATAATTAATTATCTAAGAATTATTTTGTGTATTAAAATGAATTAATATTGTCAAGATAGCACACAGACATAACATAAAAATTTTAAATACTTACATGTGGTCCCCTTTAACTCTAACGACAGTTGTAAATCCACAGGATTTAATCCAACAATTGTTAGAGAGCTAAGTGCTATCTGTTTGTGTTTCCTTAGGACCACGATGAAGCTGCTCCTATTAATCCTCGCCTTCTTGGGACTCGTCCAAGATGGGCAACTTGAGGTCGTATCCCTCGGACCCACCTCGGGAATCAGTCTTCGGGATCAACCCGGACTGCTCATCGCAGATTGTCATCTGTATAGCCAAAAGGTCTTTGTCCGCTTTGATCCCCAAACCGTGGTCCAACAGCACGTTACAATCAAAGAAGAATGGTTCAACAAATCTTGGTACACCTTACCAATCGAGGACGCGAGAGGACAAATCCGACACATGTTAAAACAGTTACATAAGTACACCCTCACACAACAGGAGCTGAGTGGAACGTCTAGAAGAGAGAAGTGTGGCATTGGATGGCTTCTCCTCGCCGCCTCTCCTCTCGGATCTCTTTTCAGTTTAGGCATGTCCGCAGTCAACAATGTCAGCATATCATCTATAAAACAACATGTTAATGAAATACAAAATGAGTTCCCAAAGATCCAAATACAGATGAATCAACAACAAGCTCAGTTTACTCAAGTGACCCAAACTTTTAAACAAACTGTCTTACCCCGGAATTACACCACATGCGTTACGGCTCCGCCCCGCTCCGGTCCGACCTCCGCAGCAAATACGCACCCATTATAATCAATGACAGAATTTACACTGGCTCCGCACGGCGGCGGCGAGCTGCGGAGAGCGGACGGCAGTCCGTCAAAATTAGAAATTTTTCTATTTCTGCCGGATGACGGAGCTGTGCCGGAGTCAACTTTTGAAGATTACGTCGCACCAACAGGAAAAGGAACGAGCACAACTTCCGTATTTACAAAATAAAATCACCACGGGCGGACTAATCCTAGCTCTATACGGATTTATTTGTACAAAAATGCTGTCAAACTATCAATTATGACTATTCTATGACTAAACTATTATATTTATGACTATGACTACACCTAATAACGCAATACAAAAATAAATAAATAAAAAAGTATTTTATTCTGAAATGTAAACATCACTTCCTGTTGCTCAAACCATGTAGCTCATTTACGAGAGAAGATCAAGGCAGCAGTCTCTCTACAGTTGTTCTCCTTCTTTCCACCGAATGAATTGTTTTGTTCTGACTTACTTATTTATCACTTGATTTATCGCGCGATCTCGCACGTGTCTTGGAGCGGCGCATCCAGGCGGACCTGAGCGGAGCGGAGGCAGTGGGAATTGGACTCGTTCAGCTGCGACCTGCGGACCGGAGCGGGGCGGAGCCGCGTGCAGTGTAATTCCGGGGTTAGTGTTAAACACTCACACCCAGAGACTAAAGGCCCTTGCACTAACGGTAAATGAACTAAAACTTAAGGTAGAATGGGAATACACCATCGCACACCTGATAGATGGGGTCCTTTCTGACATGCTTAGAGATATCAGCTCATCAGTTAATGCACTAGCCACTGGCAGAATCCCACCATATCTCATCTCCCTGCAGATGGTAACAGACATCCTTACCTCCGCTACAGGCGAAAGAGTAAGGCCAATCCAGGCTCACCTAGCTTACGCTCTCGGTAGCGCGATCCAGATTTATGTCAACCACGTAACGGGTGAATTCGCGTTCCTTATCAATCTACCCATCATTCCATCAGACGGCATCTATAGACTGAAAGACGTCATTAATGTCGGTAATTGGCACGGTGAAAACCATGTAAAAATTAACACTCCAAAGGTGGTTGCGTATCGCGACAGTGACCCCTCAATTTACTTGGCTCCAAACCTCCAGATGTGTGTTCTCACTCACGAGATACACTACCTGTGTATAAGTAAGCCTTTCATTCTGAATAAAGGCACGGGCATTTGCGGTGTCACACCCGTTCCAGATAACTCAAAATGCCCAACGACCATGACTCCGCGACGCCAGGTTACGACCGCTAGCGCGGAAATAGTTGGGTCACGTTGGTTAGTCAATGTTCCCCAGAGAACCGCAACGATGGTGTACGACCACCAACCCGCGGCTAACAAACTTGTGACCCTCCCAGATAAAACAATGTGGATCAGTGTCCCCGAAGGTACAACTGTACACATTGGTGAACTGACGCTCTACCACCTCCATCCGGATCAGTGGGAATCTACTCTGGAAGATTCCGAGTGCTTCTCAAACATGAGCTTAGAGATAGACCCTAAAACAATTGAACAACTCCGTTTCGAAGGAACTAAAGTCGTCGACGTCGAACCGATTAATAAAGTTCTCAGGACGCTCAAGTCAGACACTACGATACCGTTTCAGCCTATCACTTACGCATGGTCTAGCGCCGACTCGCTCAATTCAGTTGTGGTAATGATCCTCTCTTTCGTAATGTGCGGGATGATCGTGTACCTACTCCGTCGCGTCCAATCTGTTGAGGCTCGATTGGATCGTTATGAGGCCCAACAGGGTTCTTCAGACCGTCAGAAACCTAACCCGAGAGGCAGGCTTACTGGACAGAACACCCGTTTGTAATCTGACAACCAGAGTGAGTTTGACGTAGTGAAACGTTGTTTTTAGTTGCTTAATTGCTACTTTTGTGTTATTGAAGTTGTTATTGTTTTCTGAACACTCCCAGCCAAAAGAGGTTTTGGTTAATGATAGTTGAAGACTTAAATGGATTTAACTATGCCAACATGCTGTTCATTTTGTTAAAGATCTCAATCTTTGAAGAGTCATTGTAGATTAATACTACTTCAGGTACTATAATCTACACTGATCTCCCAATCATTTAGGTAGGACCGATTCGATCGTTTCTATTCTAGATCTATTCATTTTGATGAGTCTCGCCATAGACTTCAAAATTTATAGGGAATACCAAATCTTGCGTCGTTCGTCTAAAAGACAACAGACATTTAGACCAAACTAGATTTCATTTTTATTTTAGTTTAACCTAAACTAAATAATGAATGGAGGAATAGTTTGAAAGAAGAGGCCTTCGTTACAGAAGCCCTCCACATTTCTATAGGTATAGATCCCTATATCTGATTTTTACAGCATTGATCCACCCCTTAATTGGTAATTGTAGCTGATCTAATCCATGATAGCTTACATACCAGGTGCATATAGGTAGGGCCTAATGTAGAATCCCTATCATAAGCCCACCTAAAACCACATAATTGCATGACACATTGAACCAGGGTGGCACCGACTGGAAGCCATCCAGCCTGCAACCTTCGATGTGGGGACCTGCTGATCCAACGTTGGTCTTCAACCTTCATCCAAGGGCCGCCTCCTCTGCTTCAATCGAGGGATCCCCTCTACATGCTGATTAAAATCCATTCTTGCTGATGAAATCAATAACCCCATCGTTGTGG
>JBBPBX010042837.1:0-21057 GCA_038048925.1 Garcialebias charrua | reverse complement strand
GTATATATATGTGTGTATATATATATATGTATATATATGTGTGTGTGTGTGTGTGTGTGTGTGTGTGTGTGTGTGTGTGTGTGTGTGTGTGTGTGTATACATGTAACCACTACTTAATTTAATTAGTAATAAACCTCAGCAGTAAAGTTACTTTGGTTCTAGGATCACACAGGAGGATAATAAGCAAGTAAGTTTTAACAACTCAAATTTATTTTTCTTTCCCCACAAAAAAATAACTTAAATGAAACTTATTACCTTAATACAGATTAATTAAAGAACTTAAATTGTCCACCCTAAACAAATAAAACAGAAAAAACAATAAGGGTAGGTTTCTTGTTAAAAGTTCATTAAAAGAACTACTTCTCTTTAAAAAAAATACAAATTCCAATTAGCCCTTCAATATACAATTCAGTCAGTTCAGTCAATGTGCACATAAGATTGTCAGTTAAAGAAAATATGTTCATGAACATATAGCTTGTGAGTTTGAAAGATTGGGGGCCCCCTTTTCTTTTTTTTCCTTGTTCAATAAGCTTATCTGTTGTCCAAGCGGCTCCAGCAGTGCAGTCCCTCCTCTTTCCAGACTTCAGTCCGAGTAACAAAGATGGCGGCGGGACCCTCCTACTTCTGGACTTGACTGGCTCTTTCAGATATCAGCCGTTAAAAAAACCAACCTGCATGAAGAGTAGTAACCGTTCATGCGCGTGCACAAAAATTAGCGAAACCTTTCAATCACTTCTCATTGAAAAAAAACTAATTAGCGTTTAAAATAAACAACAAAAAATACTCAGTAATAAAGAACTTACTTAACATTACTTCACTATAAAACAACCTCATTTCACAGAACTGTTACTTACAGAGTGACACAATATACTCCGGTCGTTTTTTTTTCTTTCTGTTCAGAAAAACGGAGCAACATTTGGCATTCTGCCCAAGAACACAGCTGAAAATAAAGCAACAGACTCACCGGAGAAATCCCAGAACGAAATGTACATTATCCAGTTTGAAATGAACAGATTTCTCTCGTAGAAGAGCAGCACATATGAGTTGTGACTTCTCTACTTCTGCTGGAACGTGCTTAATCTACAGACTCTGTCATTTCTCTGTCTTCTCTAATTCTGCTGAGACGTTAAGTACGTCTTCTTCTTCTTCCCTTTTTTTAACACAGAGAAGAAATTTGGATCTAAGGCCCTCTACAGGACATTCTAAGAACTACAAGATATACATTAAACATACAGACAAATCAACACAGTTTATGGGGGTTACATCCTCCCCCCCAAACCTCTCATGCGTCCCTGCATGTTCAATTACACAGTCTCCACTAGGTTAGTTTGATACTGTGAAATAGCAGGTATAAAATCAGAACTTAAGGCTGTCGTAAAAGCTTTATCTAATCCTTCAAAAATTGATTGCATAACAACAACCAGAGGGTTGCCCAGTGATGGGTAAGTCAGTCTTTTAGGTTGACTCCGCTGTCTTGTTGATCGTCTCAACTCCACATCCTCTGATTGATCACTCTCCTCTTTGTGACTGTTGTCATCTGGCGTTTGAACTCTAACCAATTCATCCACCCTTTTATCTTCTTGAGATATTGAAAGCTCTGGTGCCTCAGCCACAATTTCAGATTTTGATGTAGACTTGCTGTCACCTTCCATAGAACTTTGTGGTTGGAACAGAGGTGCTTCTGGATTCAGTGTATAATCTCCACTCAACTCTTCAACACTGACTCCTGGTGTGTATCTGGATGGGGATTCTATGATGCGAGTCATCGTATCCTCTTGCCTTGTGAGAGAAGTTGTATTAGCACAACCCAAATCCACTCCAGAAGTGTTCTGCACATCATAGTTGGTTGTTTCATCCTCAGTTCTTTTAGGTTTTCCATCCACAAATACAACTGGAGGATAGTAATAGTCATCTGTTCCATCATCGTTTTCTGCCAAGGGATCCTCTTCACCCTGAAGTCCAAAATTATTTCCATCCTCAACAGACTTAGAACCTGAAGAACAACGTGGCACCTTCTTGTCCTTGACTGGCTTTGGTTCATTGTTAGTTTGTGGTAAAAATCCACAAGGTAACAACAGGTCTCGATGTAGCACTCTCTGTGGACCATCTGCTTCCAAAGGAGACACTACATATACAGGTAAATCTTTCACTTGTTTCACCACCTGGTAGATGGTCTGGCTCCATCTGTTGGAGAGTTTATGCTTCCCACGTAATCCAACATTTTTCACCAAGATACGATCTCCAGTCTCCAACTTTGAGTCTCTCACTCTTTTGTCAAAGAGCTTCTTGTTATGAAGAGCAGCTTTAGTGCTATGATCCACAGCAATCTTGTAACTCTGTCAGACTTTCCTTGAGGTTTTTCACATATTGCGTGTGTGACTCTCTTTTTCCAGTTTCACAGGTTAATCCAAATGCGATGTCGATAGGCAGGTTAGGTTGCCTCCCAAACATCAGTTGGTAGGGAGAATAGCCGGTAGTGTCATGCTTGGTACAGTTATAAGCGTGTACAAGTGGCTGTACAAACTCTTTCCACTTCACCTTGTCTTCTTCCTGCAGTGTACCCAACATGGCCAGTAATGTTCTTGTAGTGATACACCTAGCCTCTGATATTTCTGTCTTGACCTTCAAGTACACCTCTCTGAATCACTCAGTGTTACACTTGCTTGAACCTCAAGGAGACAGATGGACACTTATATATTTTAACAATTATTATGAATTAATGGACACTAATTAATCAGATTGAACTTTCTCTTTAATGTGTGTTAATTCAGAATTGATCAAACAGTATTTTTGTAATTTCAATGATGATTTTACTAAACTGGTATATTTTAAATATGACGAAGTTAAGAGAACATCTCAGAATGATCATGCTTTGAACTGTGTTCTCTGTGCAGAATAAGTGTTTAAAGTTGAAGGAACAATCCTTCGTATTTCTTTGAACTGTTTTTGTTTCAAAGGAAAAGTGCTAGACATAGCTTGCTTTCGGTCTCCCGTCCTTTCTAAAAACAATGAATCAGTTCTCAAAACAAAGTACTAACTTGTGCACATGCACCTGCATCTTCTCACGTATGTGTTCTGTGTATTGTCTACCCTATCATCTGTCACTCAAACTCACTCACTTGCAAAGTCAACCAATCAGCAGGAAGTATGTGACTAAGTCACACCCCCTTCTTAAAGGGCACTTCCTGGATTTTGTTTTTAGTTTTTGGAGGAGAACTAAGTTGCAACTGTTCTCTCTTCCCTGGAGAAAGCTGATAGACGGCCCGGTCATTGTGCCAACTCGACCCACGTCTCAGCTGAGAGTCGCAGCAAAGCCTTGCTGTGCCTCAACATTCATTTTCTGAAAGAATTTGTTTTCTGAAGTTTTACTTTGAAAGTCCAACCAGTGCGATTGGGGCCTGTTTCTGCCGGTGAATGCGTGCTCCCGCTCGTCTGACCCAGTCATACACGCACGAAGTCCTCTGGACGCTCACTGGACCACACAGTCCGTTAGTGTCCACAGACTTCTCAGTCCTCACCTCGCAAGACGTCTCGTCACCAGGTAAAGAGGCGTTGTCTGTATGCTGCACGTGTCGGAGGCTCAGCCTGATCCGTATGGGAAAGGTGCCACTCTGGTTATTTCAAATAATTAATTTCAGTTAACTTAGCTTTCATCTTCTTCCTCCTATTTCTTATTTTTCATAAGTATTTAATCTGTCAAGTAAATGTGCCAACAGTTAATTTCCTAATTGTCTGTTTGTTTTAATTTGAATTCTTGTCAACGTAGTTATTAAATCAGAGCTAATATCGATACAAATGTTTTAATGTAATTTTTGTGATAGTTTCAATAAAAGGTCTATTTTTTTGGTAGACCAACATAAATTGAAGTCTAAGCGTGAAATTACATTTCTTGTCTAATCACAGTAAAAACAACTTAGTATCGGAAAAAGGAAGAACTCGCTCTTTGGTGGCAGTTTGTGCAAGATTAAACTCTGCTCATAAACTGCGCATCTACAATAATAGTAAATCAGTAAGTGTTTAAATACCTTACTCTACATTTATTACTATTATTAATCTATTACAATTGGTGGCTCGTCCGAGTTCCTGGAACGTTTATTAAGTTGTTTTGTGTAGCTTGTTGTTACGGTGTTGTTGGCATTAGTTTTGCATCCTGGTTTTGGTCTTATAAGAATAGTTCTGGCTGGTGGAGTGTCCGGGAGTTGCTGATCGTGGCATTGTCTGGATTATTTTGCCGATAGAATTATTTTGTATTTCACATTTCAACGTCTGTTTGAAGCTGCTGAGTGATAAATGTTTTGTCTGTGCTTGTGAGACGTTTCATTACGTGTCGCACGCTGCATGCATTGTTCATTTTGTGACCGCCGTGTCACCACTGCTTCATCTTGTTACATCTGCGGTTTGCTGTTGAAGGTCTGTTCACACATTTGCTGCTCCATTTTACCTAATCTGTTACAACGTGTTTGCCGAGGTTCGGGAAAAATCCGCTTCGCTTTGGACCGAGTTCCGGTTCCGTTTGACGTAAAGTCCGCTGTTGTACACAGTTAGAGTGCTGCCTCCCCTGGGGGCGTGAGAGCTAGCGTGGTTGTGTTTGAGCTCATTGACAGTATTTTCTGCGGTGTAAAGATACGTTTATTTTGTGAAAGAAGTGTCTAGAACCTTGGGTCGAGCTATAAGCTAACGGTACCGAGAGACAAGATGGCTGCTTAAAACGCTGTGATTGGTCCATTGTGTGTCGCGTTCAAAGAACGTTGGTTTCTGTAGACTCTGGTTGTCAGATTCATTTTTGCACACATTTCTAACAGTTTATTTGTGTTGTTTGAGTTCTATGCACGTAATATCGTCGAAGACTGGCTTAACCGCGGTGTTTTGCGGTATTTATGACTGTTTTAGAACGTTAAAAAGTCCGTTCCTCGCTAGAGTTCAAAAGACCGCAGGTCCGTGAACGCACCGCTCGAACGGCACGTCACTAGTGGGTGGCGTTAGGTTTGGAAGACACAATTTCCCATGAACACTTGGGTTTTAGAACTACAGTTCTGTCTTCGCTGTGATTGGTCGTTTAAGCTGTATGTGTTGACGCATGCGCAGTGGGTGAAGCCCCGCTCCTCGTCAAATTTCACTTGCTGTTTGTCCGAGACGTGCTTCCGTGTTTGTTTGTCCATTACTGTCTTTGAAAAGACTGTTTAATCGCGGTGTTTTTGAGATTTTAGTGGGTGGACGGAGCCGGTTGCTCTGAAAACTGCCGATCGCCATGTGACCAGGTCACGTGACACCGATTTTGCCGGTTTTATGAGGACCGACCTTATTTCTTTTAAACGCAGTTTAAAATGTTTCACAGTTCAACCGATTTTGCTCACATGATTTCGTTTTTGTGAGCCTGGGTTCTAGAGCTTATCACGTTACGCTTTAGATCTGTCTGATTGATGCTTTTCATCCGTGTTGGATGTCTGTGTGGGCTGAAAGCTACGGCTTCGCTCACTGGTGATAACAGCGCCTCTATAGCGGTCAGATAGAGAAATTACAGTCGCTGTGATAAACTCATTTCCAGCGCTGTGCCCCCTGCTGGTTACATTAGAAGACGCAGTCTTCCTGTAATTTGTACATGTTGAATGTTCCTGTTTTAAACGGGTAACATTTTGAGAATATTGTACACACAGCACCCTTTCATTTGATTTTCACATATAATCAAATGTTGATGGCAGAACAGTTACACAGATTTAATACAGACATGTCTGTTGTTGATAAAATTTGACACTTTTATCATTGATTCTGTGCAAAACAAACTGTTTTTATTTTTATTTTAAACTGCAAGTTTAGAATAACACACATGGGGCTTCTTTTGTCTTGATTTTCACAAAATCACACAATAACAGCCAATTTTGTTTGACCTTGTCACAGGTCGACAAATTAATGGGAATCACTGATTTTTATTTAATTTCACATCTTGGCATCACATGGTGAGACTATCCACTGTGATATAAGACCGACTGTCCTTGATTTTTCACAGAAAATCAGTAGGAAGATGGACGTTCTAACAGGTGCATCCTTTGATAGGCACTTAGCTGCAAAGAACGTCCTTCAGGAACCAGGTGAACATCCCCTGGTGTTTTATGACAGGCTCCTCTCTGTTTACACAGGGAATAAAGCTGTACCTGGAATAGAGGATGATGTGGAGTTTAAAAGACGGTTCACTTTGAATCTGATACCGTTCATAATGAAATGTGTCCGCTTCAATGTTAATTGCGAAGAGGGTACCATGGCAGAAATTAAAGAATGTGCTGTGGAATTTTTTGACGTGCTCGAACAACGGAAAACACCCTCAGTGGTGTGCCCAGGTCAAAAGGTCACATCCCACTTGCAGGAAGTAGAAGAGGTTTCCTCTCCTTCAAAGTGCGGGAGGACACAGGTTTTTCGTGATAACGAACATCAGCATGGTGCTACGGCCTATAAATGTGACTCAGATCGGTTCACGGGGATTTCTGAACCCCCTGCCCCTCAGGTTGAAAACCTTGAGATGAGCAGAGAACCACACGAAGCAGGTGTTCGCTCTCTAGATGAACACAGATGGTTCGGATCGATCCAACAGAGTTCTCTCATGGATCTCACAATGGGTGAGATTCGAAGGCGGTTGCATGGACACCGTGAACCATTGAAAAATGGTCTGTCCCGACATGTACCCGCGAGAAGCGGCCCTCCTGCCCCTCGAACTGCACAGTTTGAGACGTGCAATGAGTCACGCATGCTCCAGATTATGGAAACGGCGCCTCCGCGCGAGAACGTGACTGGGGTTGTGAGTTGTTTGTCAAATGATTTGAATGTTACAGTGGTTGATCAAGCTGACACATCGTATGACGTTGTCCTTGATGATAACACAAACAACCTTGTTCCACCTGACGAAGCGACGCGCAGCACTGCCTTTTGCAACAACTCAGTGCACACAGTTGACATCAATAACGTCAACACTGATATAAATACTGACAGCAAACAAATTGCTGAGAATCCACATCCTGAAGGTCATGAGGCAGACAGCCATCATGATGCTGACAGCGACGACGATTACACAGACAGAGTCACACGTACACAGACACGTGTGGAAAAACCTGAACGGTTTCTGTGTCACTTTGTAAGAAGGGGTAAAGCTAAGAGAGCTTACCTCCCACTCACATTGGAAGGGGTCCTAGAGCAAGAAGCGCTCCTGGTTAGCGGCTCAGACGTGTCTACCATGTCAGCCGAACTGTTTGAGGAGCTGAGGACCGCCGCTAACGATGTTGGCAGGCAAATACCCTTTGTGAAATACACTTATGGTGAGCTACAAGGCCTCGCAAAGACGAGTACGACCCTAATAGCCATGGTTCACTTGCAGATTGGCGAAATGACACTATACCACCCGGTATATGTGTCTGAACTTGACTCACTCCGGGCTCCATTTGTGGTTGGCCAAGATTTTGTAAATCGCTTTGAAGCGATTATAAATTATGGCAATCAGACAATGTGGGCCACAGTGAGCAGTCCACTGCCAATCGTGGTACCTCCTCAAGGTCAGGACACTGACTGTCTAACAACAGGTACCGCTGAGGTCACATGGGATTCCCCAACCGAGACCACAGAACCGGTAGGTGAACCTTCAACTACAGGTGAGACAGAGGAGACTCAACAGGTGGACCAGACTCTGGCCCATCACGAGGACCTCCTCTGCGAGCTGACACCTTCAGCACTCCCTGACCACTTCCTACCACAGGTAGATGAAGGTGTGGAGATCCAAGAGTCCCACACCGATGACGCTGTACTGTCCTGTGGGACAGGTAATTCGGCATACAGCCAAGCTTTCAGTGACGTCTTGGTTCAAGGACATCTGAGCCCACAAGGTGACAGTCTACAACACTCTGACAGTCACTTGGGCTCCATTGTTACAGATTTTGAGGACCCCTCCTTAAACAAAAGGGGGGCAGACTCACACTTCCTACCACGGGTAGAGGACGGTGTAGAGGTCCAAGGATCACGCACCGAGAACGCTGTGCTGTCCTCTGGGACAGGTAATTCAGTTATCAGCCAAGCGTTCAATGAAACCTTGGTTCAAGAGCATTTGAATTTAGAACTACTCAGAGATGACATAGTTCTTACAGACTCAAAGAGCACCTCTTCATTCATGAAGTGGGAAGACATACTTCACAACGACAGAGACACGCCTGCGACGGCGCCGACAGTTGTGACACACCTGCATTACGCAGAAAGAGGTAAACGTACAGAGGTACGTTGGCCGAAACCTATAAGGTTCCTGCACAAGGTGCCCAATAAACTGCGCGAACGGCTTAAACTAAACAATGGCATCCTAACTCGTGCCCATGGACGGACGTCCACACCCGTGCGCGTGGTCCCTCATGACCACAGGGGGGTGATGTTAGGTCATGCCCATGTCAAGGACAAAGATTTCAATAACCCCACAAACGACAAAGATCTCGCAAACTCACAGACTTCATGGGAAAAGAAGGTCGTCCAAGCACAGGATAGTAAATAAGCTTAAACAGTTTAAACTATTCTAGTTGCGAAAAGAAACCGTTCCAACTAGAACTTGGAAACGCTAAGCATAAAACCCACAACAAAAACTGACCTTAACAACCGTTTAAATCTGTAGGATTTAATTGACATCGGTTATAAAGCTAAGAACTGTTTTTCTTGTGTGTGACGTTGGAATCTGACGACCAGAGTGAGTTTGACGTAGTGAAACGTTGTTTTTAGTTGCTTAATTGCTACTTTTGTGTTATTGAAGTTGTTGTTTTCTGAACACTCCCAGCCAATAGAGGTTTTGATTGTTGATTAGTTGAAGACTTAAATGGATTTTAACTATGCCAACATGCTGTTCATTTTGTTAAAGATCTCAATCTTTGATGAGTCATAGTAGATTAATACTACTTAAGGTACTATAATCTACACTGATCTCCCAATCATTTAGGTAGAACCGATGCGATCGTTTCTATTCTAGATCTATTCATTTTGATGAGTCTCGCCATAGACTTCAAAATTTTTAGGGATTACCAAATCTTGCGTCGTTCGTCTAAGAGACAACAGACATTTAGACCAAACTAGTTTTCATTTTTGTATTTTAGTTTAACCTAAACTAAATAATGAATGGAGGAATAGTTTGAAAGAAGAGGCCTTCGTTACAGAAGCCCTCCACATTTCTATAGGTATAGATCCCTATTTCTGATTTCTACAGCATTGATCCACCCCTTAATTGGTAATTTTAGCTGATCTAATCCATGATAGCTTACATACCAGGTGCATATAGGTAGGCCTAATGTAGAATCCCAATCATAAGCCCACCTAAAACCACATAATTGCATGACACATTGAACCAGGGTGGCACCGACTGGAAGCCATCCAGCCTGCAACCTTCGATGTGGGGACCTGCTGATCCAACGTTGGTCTTCAACCTTCATCCAAGGCCCGCCTCCTCTGCTTCAATCGAGGGATCCCCTCTACATGCTGATTAAAAACCATTCTTGCTGATGAAATCAATAACCCCCATCGTTGTGGATTTACCGTTGTGGATTATAAGACTTTGTTTTCCAAGGGATCACAGACTCAGTTCTCCATGGGTTAACAGACTATGTTTTCCAAAGGATTAAAAGCTTGCCGCAATGGGATTACCTACGAACAGTATGGAATTTCCAAAAACATTATGGGAGTATAATTTTGAACTTTTTGATTTTTCTTTTTCCATTTGCTGGATTACATAGAGGTCAGAGACATTCGGTGGTATCCTTTCGTGTTGGAACTCATCTCCAAGGACAGGCGATGACTTCCAAAAAGGGGGACTGTAGTGATACACCTAGCCTCTGATATTTCTGTCTTGACCTTCAAGTACACCTCTCTGCATCTCTTTGGAACTCTCAGTGTTACACCTTCTTGAAGCCTTCAAGGAGACGAGTAAACACTATTTTGGTTAACAATTATTATGAATTAATGGACACTAATTAATCAGATTGAACTTTCTCTTTAATGTGTGTTAATTCAGAATTGATCAAACAGTATTTTTGTCATTTCAATGATGATTTTACTAAGCTGGTATATTTTAAATATGACAAAGTTAAGAGAACATCTCAGAATGATCATGCTTTAAAACTGTCTGCTCTATGCAGAATAAGTGTTTAAAGTTGAAGGAACAATTCTCCGTCTATTTGTTTGAACTGTTTTTGGAACGAAAGAGAAGTTCTAGACATAACTTAATCTTCGGTCTCCCGTCCGTTCTAAAAACAATTCATCTGTGCTTAAACAGAGAGTGCTCTGTTTTCACACCTGCCTTTTGTTTTGTCTCCGTGCTGGGACTCAGTTCTCAGCACTCACTGGGTTTTAGAGTTCTCTGGGAGAAGGGAAGACGCACGGACGTTTTTCTCCAAGCTGATGTACGTTCCGGCCAGGCACCAAAGGCCCACGTCTTCAGCAAAGGTTCAAACAGCACGTCAGCTGTGAACCCCTTCGAGTGTCACGCGGTGACACTCTTTCTGAAGTTATCTTGAACAAAACCAGAACCAGGCATCACTCTGGGAGGCCGACGCAGACTTCACGAGACCGTGGCAAGATGAAAGTGGTCGCCTGTAAAACGCAGCAGCCTGCGCGTCTGGCTTGACTAATTTACCGGAGTTGAGACAGGATCATCTTCACGAAGGTAAAAGTGTTTCATCACGGGACGGACGTCCAGCCGAAACCGAGCAGAGGGTGCTATCACTGGTTAAACATCTCAAGATAAGATTCAACCATTTCATTTCAATCTTTTATCTTTCCTCCTTAAACTCCTCCTTATGTTTATTTTCATCATGGTAAACTTTAAGTAATGTGCCAACAGAAAGGTCCAACTGTCTGTTTGTTTTAATTTGAATTCTTGTCAACGTAGTTATTAAATCAGAGCTAATATCGATACAAATGTTTATGTAATTTTTGTGATAGTTTCAATAAAAGGTCTATATTTTTGGTAGACCAACATAAATTGAAGTCTAAGCGTGAAATTACATTTCTTGTCTAATCACAGTAAAAACAACTTAGTATCGGAAAAAGGAAGAACTCGCTCTTTGGTGGCAGTTTGTGCAAGATTAAAGTCTGCTAAACTGCGCATCTACAATAATAGTAAATCAGTAAGTGTTTAAATACCTTATTCTACATTTATTACTATTATTAATCTATTGAACCCGATTGAACGAAATCCCTAGGAGGAGTTTGTTCAAATGCGGAGGCTGTAAACCGCCAAAAAGTTGTGAAAATTTAGTCAGCATTCCAAAATGGCCACCTTCCCATTTATTGTACAACGTTGGTGGCAGAGGGTTTTCTGTGCATCTTGATGATTTGGATACCTGTACCAAATTTCATGATTTTACGTCAAACTAAGGCCAATGCGGAGGGTATTTTGAAAAGTTCTAGGAGGCACTCTAGAGACGTTTCTGTTGCGATTTTGGCCCCCAAAATATGTAAATTTTCACCAGACCTGATGCGGCCGCCAAAGTTGGTGAGTTTTGGGATATGATAAAGCCCCCAAAAGGCCATTTCATTTGACGGAAGAATAAAAAGGTTGGGCCTGAACAGAGCGATTACAATAGCGCTTAGCTGCTCGGGCCTAATAAGTTGGACTGTCCAAGACCAGTGGGGAGGCCAAATTCAGATAAACGACCATTGTTTTGGGCAGGCAGACTCTGATTTCTGTCTGACTTCAGTTCTGCTGGTACACTCAATGGTGAATCCAAACAACCAGAATTGTGGACATCCCACCCGTTAATTTGAACACGTGGTCAGTATCAAATGCACAGTTTTATCATGGTTAACTTTAGATCCTACCTGATTAACAGGAGTTTTTCTGTTCATTTAGGGAAATGTTCTTCATCTCTAGCTCCTTTGATCTGTGGAGTCCCTCAAGGGTCTATTTTAGGTCCACTGCTTTTTAATTTGTACATGTTGCCTTTGGGGTCAATTTTTAGAAAACACAACATTCCTTTTCACTGCTTTGCTGATGATACACAGTTTTATCTTCCAATAGCCTATATGCCACAGGCTTCCGTTCCAGCCCTCCCGCAGTCATTGCACAGACGGCGCACTTCCGGTTAGCAAGAAAGACACGAACATAAATGACTTAATACAATTAATAAAACATCTGCATACACACCAATAACAACTCCAGACACATGTAAAACCATATAAAATTATTGTGACGTTCCCCCTACGGATCGTCGCGATAAATCTTTGCCGAACCCCCCCCTCGGAACAGCTGTTCCCACTGGTGGGCGGACACAACGGTACTCACGTGTAGTGCCGGTAGCGCGCAACCGCTTCCCGTTTTGGGTCGTTGTCATGGTTTGCTACTAAGAGCTAACGCTAGCAACAACGGCTGTGGATGGGAACTGGAAGTGGCGGATATGTGTTGCATTTTACCAGAAGTACGTCACGACCCCCCGTGGCATATAGTCTATTGAGTCAGACAGGGTCACTCCACTGGATCCACTCTTGGACTGTCTGAATGACATTAAAATCTGGTTAAAACTTAATTTTCTAAATCTAAATGAAAATAAAACGGAAGTCATCAGCTTTGGCAAATGTAACACTCTTAATGTTCTTGGCCCCTTGGCTTCATACAGCCAATGTCAGGAATCTGGGAGTTATTTTTGACAGTGCTTTTAAATTAGACCAACAGATAAATGCTGTTGTTAAATCCGGTTTCTTCCAGCTAAGACTCATTGCCAAGGTGAAGTCTTGTCTCTCTTTCAGAGACCTTGAAAAGGTGATTCACTCTTTTATTACCTCTCGCTTGGACTATTGTAATTCACTGTATGTTGGTTTAGAGCAGGGGTGCCCAACCTTTTTTTAACCAAGGGCTACTTTTGAAGTTGGCAGTTTGCCGAGGGCTACTCGTCCAGTCTCAGTATCAAAAAACATAATTTTTCATCTCCCTACTCCTCACTTCTTTAAAGTAAATAAAACAGAACGTAATGTGTTGCTAGTTTTATTTAATTAAAGTATTTTATCAAAGTAAAAGAACACAATATTTGAAAAGCACACCATATTTTTTAAAGAAACGAATAAACAACTGAACTGAACAATATAAAACTCCCTCATTAACACACTAACTATTTACAAAAAGTTACAAAGGTGCAGATTTACAAATCTCCAACAATTTCAAATCTGGTCCCTGCGTTGCAGCCGACTTGTGAGCAGTCAATGCAGCCTGCTTTTGAAGGTGCTCACAGAACTGATCATGTGAATTATGTTTTTGTCCTTTCCCTGAAGCTCCAAATTCAGTTCATTGAGCAGGCTGGTGAGATCTGTGAGGAAGGCTAAATCCAAAAGCCACTGGGTGTCCTCGAGTTTTGAATGTCCACCATGACCTGACAGCTTCAGAAAATCCCTGATCTCAGGCAACAGCTCAATGAATCTGGCCAGAAATTTACCTCTGCTTAGCCACCTGACGTCCATGTGCAGCAGCAGGTCTGTGTGGTCTGCTCCTGCCTCCTCCAAGTGAGCCCGGAACAACCTCCTCTGCAGACTCCTGGCCCTTATAGAGCACACAGTTTTCATGGCAACATCCATCACTTCCTTCATGTTTAAAATCTTCCCACACAGGGCCTGTTGGTGGATGATGCAGTGATAGTTCAAAATGTCTGGGAAAGCATCATTCTGCTTGCAGAGTGCAACAAATCCACTGGTGTGACCGGTCATTGCTGGAGCACCATCAGTTGTTATAGAAATTAGTTTATAGAGGGGCAAGTTGCTTTTATTAACAAACTCCATAAACACATTAAAAATATCTTCTCCTCTTGTGTGTCCCTTCAAAGGCAAGATGGTGAGCAGCTCCTCTTTTGCACTCATGTCTGCAAAGGCCATTCTGATAAAAACACACAGCTGTGCTGTGTCCACCATGTCTGTTGACTCATCAAACTGAAGAGAGAAACACTCACATTGTTCCACGTTCTTTTTTAGCTGCTCCTCCACATCCACAGCCATTCCCTCACATCGCCGTGTCACGGTTTGTCTGGACAACTGCACGTCTTTAATAGCAGCTACGATCTCACTTTTATTTTTAAAATCGTGAAAAAGTGCATCTGCAGCCTCAATAAACGCTTCTTTCATAACTTCTCCATCACTGAACGACTTCTTATGTTGAGCCAGGATGCGGCTAACACGGTAGGAGGCGATTGTAGCTGCCTTACCTTTCGTGCTGGGCCGAGTGAAGATCGATTGCTGTGCTGCAAGCTTGTGTTTTAGCTCCCGCACTTTGTGAGTCCGTAAAGAACTTTTAGGAGGGAAATCTGCATCAAAACGTTTGTGCATCGTCTTGAAATGCCGCTCCAAGTTGCACTTTTTGGGCAAGGCAACGCTCGAATTACAGATGAGGCAAATAGACTTTGAATTAGAATAAACAAAAAAATAATCCTCCTCCCATTCTGTGTGAAAATAGTAAGTTTTCGTTTGCTTCTTCGCTAGTTTTCCTTCCATGTTTTCTGCGTACTGACATTCACTCCTCAGCGCTCTCACTGCTGTCTTAAAGTCTCGTCAGTCATCGCACCCAAAACTCGCGAGACTGTGTCTGTGAGCATACAAGATGGGGAGGGCTGAGGAAAGTGTTGCTGCGCATTGGCATATAGTCATTCCTCCCTCCACCCCTTCTGCCGGAGTTAGAATGAAGCTGAGCAGCGGAAATGTCACCGCCACCACTTCTGCCGGAGTTAGAATGAAGCTTAGCAGCAGACATTTCACCTTATTAACAGCTGAGAGCCGGCTCGTCAGCTGTTAGAGCAAGGTTGAGCTTCGCGGGCAACTGGGAACCAGCTGGCGGGCGACCGGTCGCCCGCGAGCGACTGGTTGGGCACACTTGGTTTAGAGTCTAAACCAACATACAGTGAACTTTAGACAAATCATCTTTGCATCGTTTACAATCTGTCGAGAACACAGCAGCTCGTCTTTTAACTTCAACTAAAAAATATGAACATATAACCCCTGTCCTGGCTTCTCTTCACTGGCTCCCTGTCCACTATCGGACTGATTTTAAGATTTTATTGCTTGTTTTTAAAATCTTAAAAAGTCTGGCCCCGTCATATTTATGTGATCTTATTAACATCTACACTCCTGTAAGAGCACTCCGGTCTACCAACCAGTTTCTCTTAGATGTCCCAGATCCAGAATGAAATCTAGAGGTTATTGGGCTTTTGCGGTTGCTGCTCCAAAGTTGTGGAACAGTTTACCTGAGAATTTAAAGACCGCTCAGACTGTTGAGACTTTTAAATCTTTGCTCAAGACTCATCTGTTTTACTTGGCATTTGATCCTCGCAGAGTCTGAGAACAAATTTTGAGCAGATTTTATTGTTGTTGTATATTTACTGATAACTTTATTATGTTTCCGTGGCATTAGATAGATTTTACTCTGTTTTTTTATTTATTTGTTAACTGTACAGCACTTTGGTCGGCTTTGGTTGTTTTTATGTGCTATATAAATAAAATTGACATTGACATTGACATTGATTTACGGACATTCCATCCATGCTTGTTAGCTTTCTCCAAGGTCAAATTCTTCATGCCAGTGAGTTTCAGGAGCCACAAGTGGCCTGATCTCATAAAGTGTGGGTCTTTCTCAACATTATGTGGCAAATAAAGAAATACATGATGATCACGTAATTGTAAATGCATTTAATAATTACTTTGTGAATGTTGGACCTAACCTTGCTGCTTCAATACAAAAAGTGGAGAAAATGTAAGTTATTTGATCAATAATTGTGTGAACAGTATGTTCCTAAAGGGAACTGATAAAGATGAAATAATGAATGCAGTTAAAAAATGTACTGACAAAAAATCAAAATACTGTGAAGACATGGATATGATGGTGGTAAAGGAAATAATGAGTCATGTTATTGAACATTTACATATATATATTTAATTTGTCATTTTAAACTGGAGTGTTTCCAGATAGAATGAAAATAGCAAAGGTAGTTCCACTATTCAAAAACATGATAAATGTGTGTTTAACAACTATAGACCTGTATCCTTGTTGCCACAATTTTCAAAAATTCTAGAAAAACTATTTGTAACCCGACTCGACCAATTCCTGGATAAAAATAACATTTTAAGTAATAGTCCATATGGATTTAAATCAAATAATTCAACATCCATGGCTCTAATGGAGTTGATGGAACAAATTACCACAGCTGTTGATCAAAAGCAACATTGCATAAGTATATTTGTCGATTTAAAAAAAGCATGTGACACCATTGACCATACCATTTTACTTGATAAATTGAAAAAATTTGGTATTAGAGGACCTGCATTGCAGTGGATATTTAGTTATCTAAAAGACAGAAAACAGTTTGTTCAAATTGATGATGTAAGATCTAATTTATGCAATGTTTATATCTGGTGTACCACAGGGCTCTGTTTATTTGATATGTAAATGATTTAATGAAGGTGTCCAGTGTCCTTAAATGTATTCTTTTTGCTGATGACACTACTTTCTTTTGTTCGGGTAAAGACTTGGAACAAATGATTGAGTTAATAAATCTTGAGTTTGTAAAAACTACAATATTGTTTAATACCCTGATGCATGCTCAATAATCCAGGTAGAAAAATAAAAAAAGCTAAGTCTGGTCCTCTGGATCAGACTGGACTTGTTTTGTTTTGTTTTTTGAATGTCCAGAGGACCAGACTTAGTTTTTTTAAATATTGGTTTATGTTAAATATGTTATCGTTAAATCTAGATGAAACCAATTATATGATATTTAGTAAGAAAAAGAGAACTGTTGATGTTCCTTTTAAGATTGAAGTTTGAGATATGCATGGTAAGGGAGGTGAAGTTTCTGGGTGTAATTAGTGATGATGAGTTGTCATGGAAACAACACATACATTTTGTAAAAACTAAAATATCTAGGTCCATTGCAGTGCTATATAGAGTTAGAGATTTACTAAATGATAAAGCACTGTATTTGTTATATAATACAATTATACTCCCGCACTTAATTTACTGTATAGATGTTTGGGGTACAGCGTGCAAAACTGTAACTAAGCCTATTTTTATTTTACAGAAGAGAGCTATAAGAATTATTACAAGAAAACATTACTTGTTTCCATCAAATGTTTTGTTTTGCAAATTGAAGTTGCTGAAGTTTTATGATTTGGTTGACTATAATATTCTTTTATTATTGTACAAAGCTCAGAATTTCACATTACCCTCAAATATCCACATGTTTTTTGTAAAAAGGACTAGTACTTACAATCTCAAGGGAACAGATATTTTTGTTATGCCACAATATAGAACTAGTTTAAAGAGTAGGTCTACTTTAGTACAGGGAATAGGACTGTGGAATGGTTTGGAAACTGATATTAAAATTGCAAAGTCAATATCTATATTTAAGAAAATGATTAAAACAAAATTTCTGAACAAATATTCATAAATTGGTTTATATCCAAATTACTATATATGGTATTGTGTAAGAAGTCATTTATTATCTTATATTTTTTTTATATGTGATTGCTGTTTGAATTGATTGTTTGAATTAATTTTGTTTGAAGAAGTGGCAGATATAATAAGATTTTTTTTCTTCTTCTGCCTCCTTTCATTTCATGTATTGCTTTTTTATGTGGTTTTGTAAATAATTTTCTTTTGTTGTTTTTTTATTTATTTGAAATGAATAATTTTTTTAAATAAAATATAAAATAAAATAATGACTTTAAAGCTGATTCTGATTCTAATTCTGTGAGATGACCTCTGGTTCAGAGGTCATGGTCAGGAGAGCACCTTTTCATCCCACACGTGTGTTTGCACATAGAAACCATGAACATGTACTTGATCTATGATCATTTCTGTACATACATACGGGGGCGGCCGTGGCGTAGTGGTAATGGCAGTCGTCCCCCGATCGGAAGGTTGGCGGTTCGAATCCCGGTTCCCCACACCATGTGTCGTTGTGTCCTTGGGCAAGACACTTAACCCCGAGTTGCTCCCGGTAGGACTGGAAAGCACCTTGCATGGTAGTCTGCCGCTACCGGTGTATGAATGTGTGTAGCATTCAATGTGTGTAGCGCTTTGAGATTTTCACTAATGAAAAGCGCGTTATAAATTGAATTCATTATTATTATTATTATTATTACATACAGTACGTTTGTGGAGCACCACCATGGTGGTAGTCTATGTCAACACAGCTGAGATCTGCTCCAGGCCTCCTTTGGTTCTGTGAGACTTGTTTAAATAAGATATAATTAAAAGGAAAAGCTTGAATCCAAGAAACATGACATTAGATTCCCTCTGGATAACTGAAACTGACCAGGGACCACAAGTGAACATGAGCCATCCCACTTACTCTGGCTTATTTGTGTCTGAATTTGTTGTTGATGGCTGTTAATGGGCTTGTTCATGTCAGATAAAACATAATATTATTTTATACAGCTGAGTTTAATTCTATTATGCCACTTTTCCATTAGTACCATTAGTACCAGTTACAGTACAGCACAGTTCGACTCTGCTCGGTATGAGTTCTATTTCCATTACACTTTCAGTGATGGTTCTAGTGGGCGATCACCTTGGAGCCCACAGGAGCGCACAAGTCCTGGACCCGGACACCGGCCTTGCATACTCCTGCCTGTTGGCAACTCTTTTAATCCTCTGTGGTGACCAGCAGAGCTCAGAGCCAGCAGGAGCGCGTGAGGCCGGGGCCTGCCCGCTCCCGGCCTCACGCGCTCCTGCGGGTTGGCAGCACTGAGGATCCTCCACAGTGACCAGCGGAGCTCAGAGCCAGAGAGATGACACCCGGCCCGACCTAAAGTCTCCAGTATACTTGGGCATATATCAATCCATGGAGGTCTGTGTGTACCGGATTAGAGTCGAAACGTACACCCACAGGGTATGTCCGTGCACAGCTCAATTTTTACTACCACATATGCGTACTCAGTGTCACACAGTAAACTTTTTTTTGCAACCTGTCAATCAATCCAGTAAGCATGTCAGCAAATGACAAATCAGTGACCTCAATTTGTCCCAAAAGTAAACGCCCCTTGCCTGCAGAGCTGGTCTGCAGCCGCTCAGAGTGGGCGCTTGAGTGTGAAGTCTCAACCCTCTGTGGACAGTGCACGTCGAGTCTGCATGGAAAAATGTCCACACGATTATACTGGAGTCTTAAGGGGGTGCTAAGGCTCCGGTAGAGAGGACCAGGGGGACCAGCGGAACTTCTTCTAACTTGCTCTGAATTTTGTCGTCGGCCACCAAGTACAAAAAAAAAAAAAACGCCTGTACTTCAGCATTAGACCACTGTGTTGTCATTAATGTTTTTAAAATGTTTAAAATAGGTCCAGTCCCTCCTCGAGTTTGAGTTATTGCAAATGGTGGATCGGGTTGTTGTGAAAGTTTCTCAAACCAGTGAAATCAAAAAAGGCGTTCACTACAAGATCAACTGGACTTTATTTGTTACAGAAGACGTTTTGACCTCTCTCCAGAGGGCTTAATGAGAGGTCGAAACGTCTTCTGTAACAAATAAAGTCCAGTTGATCTTGTATTGAATGCCTTTTTTGATTTTATCATGTCCTGGACGACTCAGAATCTTCACCAGCTCAAACCAGTGACTCCACCCCATGACCAATCAGTGACCAACAGTGTTCTGACATCACATTTTAAGGCCAGTACGGTATGGTTGGAACCCCAGAGAAAAATGGATGGAAAAAGTCACTGGTTCCATGAATAAGTGCTAGTGGAAAAGCCTTGGAACTGTGCCGAGTCGAGTCGCACCGTGCTGTACCATAATGGAAAAGGGGTTGTAGTGGTGTTTTGAAACTTGATGGAAAATTTGGTGGCTTTGATACGTGTGCGTGTGTGTGTGTGCGTGCGTGCGTGTGTGCGTGCATGTGTGGGTGTGCGCGTGCAATCTATAGGCCACGAACCCTCAGCTCTGAACACAGTGGAGGCCTTTCATCCTCAGAAGAAGAAGTGGGAGAGGTTGGTTCCTATGAACTTCCCCAGATGCTCCGCCTCTTTCATCGTGATCAAAGATCGCCTCTTGGTGGTGGGAGGAGTTAACCAGGTAAATTTGGGTACAGTATACCAGTGTGTGTTTATCCATTATCTTTACCTGCTTCTTCCTTTCAGGGTCACGGGGGTTGCTGGTGCCCATATCCTGCAGTTACTGTGCAAGAGGCAGGGGACACCCTGGATGGGTCTCCAGTCCATCACAGGGGCAGATAGAGACAATCAACCATTCCTACACTCACTTAGGGATAATTTAGTACTTAGCCTAACATGCATGTTTTTGGTCTGAGAGGAAATTTCAAACTGTAAACCCACACATGCACTGAGAGAATAGGTAAACTCCACCTAGAAAGGTCCCCGGCTTATCTAGTAGTGTTGGAGAAACATATGTTCTCATCAGCCATTTATATTGGATTAATTTAAATTGAGTATTAATAGATTGCGTCTGTGCCTTCAAGCAGGCCCTCTGCCATTCCTCTACTGATATATTACATTTCAAGTCCTCACACTATGCAAATCTTTTGTGTTCTGAGGAGGTCTGAGAGCTGTCTTTGATGCTGTTATAAAAGCAAGATATTAGGCCCTTTTTATATGGCTATTTGTTGCTAGCTCTTCTATAGAAGTAAGAGTGGGTAATGCTATCGACTTTTGAGTACTCAAGGTGAAATTTCTAACTTGCATATATTAAAAAAAAGGTTTATTTGGAATGTTGAATTTTTGTTTCAAATCTTCAAAGCGGACCATAATCCCTTTATCAAATAAATCTGCGATTTTGCGTAAACCCTTGGAATACCATAAATGTAATCCCAACAATCCTGTTACATGTGTGTGATACATGTGATACATGTGTGCCAAATGTGGGGATAAAGGCAACTTGATTCATTGTCTTTGGGAATGTCCTGAGATTCAGAAATTCTGGAAGGAGGTTTTGGACAAAATTTCACTCATTATCGGTACTAAACTTAATCCTTGTCCAAGGTTGTGTATCCTAGGAATTTTCCCCACTCAAACCCAATTAAGTAAGATTGGTCAAAAATCCATAATTTACCGTCTGGTGCAGGCCAAATATAGTATAGCTAGATCCT